>CAUYTI010127389.1:0-24786 GCA_963575145.1 Galago senegalensis | reverse complement strand
GGCGCCTGTGGTCCCAGCTACTTGGGAGGCGGAGGCAAGAGACTCACTTGAGCCCAGGAGTTGGAGGTTGCTGTGAGCTGTAATGCCACGGCACTCTACCCAGGGGGACAGCTTGAGGCTCTGTCTCAAAAAAAAAAAATTATTTAGGAAATCAGTTACTTATTTATTTAATTTTTTCTTTTAGAGACAGAGTCTTACCTTATCACCCTTAGTAGAGTGCCATCACAGCTCACAGCAACCTCCAACTCCTGGGCTTAGTTGATTCTCTTGCCTCAGCCTCCCTAGTAGCTGGGACTACAGGTGCCCACCACAACGCCTGGCTATTTTTTGTTGCAGTTTGACTGGGGCCACGTTCAAACCTGCCACCTTCAGTATATGGGGCTGGTGCCCTACCCACTGAACTACAGGTGCCACTCAGAAAATCAGCTACTTGTAAAAGAAAAGTTTGTTCAGTAAACAATGATAAGTTTTGCTAGCCATTTTAGGGGGAAAATCAAGTTAGATTTTCATCTATTATTTATCAGAATAGTTTTTTTTAATTTGTTTGTTTGTTTTGCAGTTTTTGGCTGGGTTTGAACCCACCACCTCAGGCATATGGGGCTGGCACCCTACTCCTTTGAGCCACAGGTGCTGCCCTATCAGAATAATTTTTCAAGTTAATTTTAAGAAGTAAAAAGAGCTGGCTTGGCGCCTGTGGCTCAAGTGGCTAAGGCACCAGCCACGTACACCCAAGGTGGTGGGTTCGAATCCAGCCCGGGCCGCCAAACAACAATGATGGCTGCAACCAAAAAATAGCCAGGCGTTGTGGCTGGCACCTGTGGTCCCAGCTACTTGGGAGGCTGAGGCAGGAGACTCACTTGAGCCCAGGAGTGGAAGGTTACTGTGAGCTGAGATGCCACAGCACTCTACCCAGGGAGACAGCTTGAGGCTCCTATCTCAAAAAAAAAAAAAAAAAGAAGTAAAAAGCGCTATTAAAAAAAAATAGGTGAATGTTTAGCTGATTTTGGAAAGAAGAGAAGCTTCTAATCTTAGGAGCAATGGAAAAAACCTCAAAAAATATAGATTTGTTTGCAGAGAAATTAATAAAAATTGGCCAAGTATAATGGCTCATGCTTGTAACCCTAGCACTTTGGGAGGCCAAGGAGGTAGGATAACTTAAGTCCATGAATTTGAGGCTAGCCAGGACAATATAGTAAGACCCCTATCTCTACAAAAAATACAAAGATTAGCTGGGTGTGGTGATCCCTGCATGTGGCCCAACTACTTGAGAGACTAAGGCAGGAGGATCACTTAACACTATGAGTTGCAGGTTACAATGAGCTATGATGACACCACTGCACTTTAGCCAGGGCAACAGAAAAAGATTGTCTCAAAATAAAATCAAATAAAAAATTAACAAAAGTTTCTGTAAATTCAAAGCCATTTCTAAATTTTTTTAAACAATTGGGAAAACCTGAAAAAAATGCAATTTGTGATCATAATTGATAATCTCTTTAGTATAATGAACATTAACAATTCTATAAGAAAAAATATACGTCAAAAAATAAGGTGAGCAAAGGGTATGAATAGATAATTTACATAAGAATACATTACACAGAAAAAAATTTAACCTCACCATAAATCAAAAACATAACAAGTTTAAAAACAAAATACCATGAAATTGCAGAGGTTCCTTATACTTAATATAGCCTACTGTTGGTGAGAATAGGGTGCTTTGAGAGATCTCATACATGGCTGGCAGGAGAATAAATCAGTACAACTAAGAACACAATTTGACAATAGATACCAAAATCTCAAATGTTTATTCTTTGACATATTTGTTCCTTTTCTGGGACTTTATTCTAAGGAAATTACTGGAGCTGTGTGCTAGTCAGCTCAGGCTGCCCTAACAAAATACCACAGATGGGTGTCTTAACAACAGAAATTTATTTTCTCTTAGTTTTGGAGGCTAGAAAGCCCAAATCCAGGTGCCAGCAGAGTCAGTGTCTGGTGAGAGCTGTTAATAAAAATTATAAAAAGCAAGCTGGGCTCGGTGGCTCAGGCCTGCAATCCTAGCACTCTGGGAAGCAGAGGTGGGTGGATTGCTTGAGCTCATGAGTTCAAGACCAGCTTAAGCAAAACTGAAACCCCTGTCTCTATTAAAAAAATAGAAAAGGTGAGGCAAGAGGATTGCTTGAGCCCGAGTTGGAGGTTGCTGTGAGCTAGGACACCATGGAACTCTACCCAGAGTGACAGCTTGAGACTCTGTCTCAAAAAATAAAAAATAAAATAAATTATAAGAAGTTGTTGTATTGGACTAAGTTTCTATACTAGGCCCCAAAAGACCAAAATAAAAGTCAAAGTAAATCACTCAGGCTAAGGTTTCATATCACTAGACTCAAACTAAGCTGTTATTTGACCTTCTGAGAAATCAGGACAGCGAGAACACACAATTTCTCATACAGGCCAGTTTCAATCTTTAATCAGCATGATAATGAAGTTCCCTCTGTTTTAATTCCTAACCTCACCCAACCTGAGGTTAACAGATCAGTTATTATTCTACTGTTTTATCTCCTTGTTTCTGTCTTAAAAGGGAAGTAACTTTTGTTTCTGTTTTTTTGATACAGAGTCTCACTTTGTTGCCCTGGGTAGAGTGCGATAGCATCATAGCTCACAGCAAACTGTTGGGCTCACAAAATCCTCCTGCCTCAGCCTCCCAAGTAGCTGGGAATACAGGCACCCACCCTGGCTAAATTTTAGACGCAGGGTCTTGCTCTTGCTCAGGCTGGTCTCCAACTCCTGAACTCAAGTGATCCACCTGCCTTGACCTCCCAGAGTGCTTAGGATTAGAGGTGTGAGCCACTCCCCAGGCCAGAAGTAACTTTGAAATGATCAATCCATTTTTTGTTCTTTCTTTTTGCTTCCTTCGGTCTTTCTCTGTCTATAAAACCAACCTCTTCTGCTCAGCTCATTTGAGCACTTACTCTGTTTTATGAAATAAAATGTTGCCTGATTCAAGAATCTCAAGTAAAGTCAACTGAAGTCTTTAAAATTGTTGAATTTTGTCGTTTACAGATCTCACTCCTTAGGTTACAGATGGCTGCCTTCTGGGTGTGTTCTCACATAGCCTCTCCTCAGTGCAATTTCTCTCTCTTCTTTTTATTATAAAGTTACCAATCCTATCAGATTAGGACCCCACCCATATGACCTCATTTAACATTATGGACCTCCTAAAAGCCCTATTACCAAACACAATCAGGTTAGGGGTTAGGACTTTGACATATGAATTTGAGGGAGGGGACACAATTTAATGCACAACAAGCTATAAACAAAGACTTACATGCAAATACTAATCTTATTTTTATAGTGAATAGTGAGAAGCAAACGTTCAACAATAAAGAGATTGTTAAGTAGATTATAATGCAATCATGTAACAAAATATTATGTGGCTATTAAACTGAAGGATAAAGATGGAGAATATGCCTTTCTTATGTAAGTACAGTTAAAAAACCTTAGATGTTCTAGTTTCAAGAAGACTGCCCTTGGTTCTTGGTGTGCTCTTGGTTGAAGAATGACCAGACACACCAAAACCAAGGAAAGCATGAAACAGTTTATTGAGGGAGAGCAAAAGCAAGATACATTTGCCACAGACTAACAGTCCTGCTGTGATAACATGAGGGTCTGGGTATGGTCTAGGGCCGTGGTTCTCAACCACAGGAACTGTATTAAAGGGCTGTGACATTAGGAAGGTTGAGAACCACTGGTCTAGGGTCTTATTTTATGGTGTCTGGATTGGACCCTCCTCATGTTAGAGTCACTACTGAACCACTCTGATGAACAGTTAACAACATGAAATTAGTGTTAGGTTACTCTAGGTTACTTTCCAAAATCTACAGTGCCTGGGTTCCTCTTTGCCCCAAGTATGGCAGTTGCTCTGGGTGGGGAAGCACCAAGACAGAGCACCCATCTTTGTCCTTCCCAGGTAGGGCAATTGCTTGAGACAGCACCAAGGCCGAATGCCCATCTTTGTTCTTTGTCCCCATGAGAGCTGGAATTCCTCACTATCTACCTAAAAACTTACATAAAATATTTAGATAATAACCACTCTAGTTTTACAAAATACCACAGCAAAAACTATGGCCTCCTTCCCATTCCCATTAGCAAGAGCCAAGTGGAAAGCCTAGACTTCCATCCCACTCAGTCATAACCAAGTATCTTTTCCCCCTCCCTGCTAGTGGTTTCAAAAAAGAACAACAGTAACAACAAAAGCCAAGTAGAAAGCCGGTGCTTTCACCTCCATTTAGCAGTAACAAGACAGCTTTCCTCTCCCTCAGGTGTCTAGGAAAATTGAATGACGAACTTAGATCTTCATGCCCACCTGGTATAAGAGGAAGTCTCTTAAAATAAAATGTGAACTAAAAATAAAACCCCAAGCCTCTCATTGACTGAAAGACTTGGCCAAGGGGACCTCAGAAAAATCTTAAGACTGAGTCCTCAGCCATTACAGTAGGAGAGGTTGGACATACATCATTTCCCCTTCCCTTGCTAATAGCCATCAGGGTTTCTTTCCTAAGGGCCAAACCAGCATTCTTTCCGATAAAAAGTGGTTTTAACAGTCTACAGAACATTTGATGTAAAAGTTTTTGTGTTTTTGCTTCACCTTTCTTACATAGAGAGTGGCCATATTTAAATATGGAACCCATGAAGGACAGGAAGCCCCATTGCACAGATACACAGCTCTCCTTTCATAAATATTCATAACTCTTCCTATAGCTTGTTAAATATGTATATTTAGACACCCTAGCACAGTATAAAATCCTGTTCTCTGTGTCCTTCTCTTGAAGCACAGGTTCCTGGCTTGTGACTATTTCCCAGCCTGCCTAAATGGCCAGTGCAGGGCTGTAAAACCCTTTATGAGAAATAAAGCTCTCCATTCCCAAATTATAAACCTTATTATTTTGTCCCCATTAACACAAATAAGATCCAGCATGGGATCAGATGAAACCTCTTGAAACAAGAAAGGGTTTGGGTGTGGTGGCTCTTGCCTGTAATCCGAGCACTTTGGGAGGCCAGGATGGAAGGATTGCTTGAGGTCAAGAGGTCAAGAGGTCAAGACCAGCCTGAGCAACATAAAGAGACCCTGTCTCTACAAAAAATTTTTAAAAAGTAAAAAAAAATTGGCTGGGCATAGTGGCTCACACCTGAAATCTCAGCACTCTGAGAGACCAAGGAGGGAGGATCATTTGAGGTCAGGAGTTTGAGATTAGCCTGGGCAAGAGCAAGACTCTGTCTCAACCAAAAATTCTTGGTGCTACTTTGCTTGTTTGTCTTATATTTAGTTTCCCTAAAAGTGGGCATTTTAGAAAATGTTCTTTATTTTAAATTATAAAAGTAATGTATAATCCTAACACTCTACAAGGAGGACTGCTTGAGCTTAGGAGTTTGAGATCAGCCTGAGTAAGAGTGAGATACTGTCCCTTCAAAAAATAGAAAAATTAGCCAGATATGGTGGCACAGCTGCTTGGGAGGCTGAAGGGGGAGGATTGCTTGAGGCCAGGAGTTTGAGGTTGTGGTAAGCTATGATCATATGGTCATGCTACCATGCTCTAGCCAGGGTGATAGAGTGAGACTATCTCAAAAAAACAAATACATAAAAATAAAAATAAATAAATAAAACTGTCATTTAAAAACCCATAAACTCAGGCTTGTTAAAAAGAAAAAATTAAGGCTCAGCACCTGTGGCTCAAGTGGCTAAGGTGCCAGCCACATACACCTAAGGTGGCGGGTTCAAATCCAGCCTGGACCCACCAACAACAATGACGGCTGCAACCAAAAAATAGCCAGGCGTTGTGGCGGGCGCCTGTGATCCTAGCTACTTGGGAGGCAGAGGCAGGAGACTCGCTTGAGCCCAGGAGTTGGAGGTTGCTGTGAGCTGTGAAGCCACGGCACTCTACCCAGTGGGATAGCTTGAGGCTCTGTCTCAAAAAAAAAAAAAAAAGAAAAGAAAAAATTAAAAAAAAATTTAAAAAGAAGATGCAAATGAGATCTAGAGTTTCATAGCATTATGCCCCAAATGTCCAAGATACAATAGAGGATTAAATATTGTTCCAGGAACCAGGAAAATCTCAACTTGAATGAGAAAATATAATCATCAGATGCCAACACTGAGATGACACAGATATTGGAATTATCTGAGAAGAATTTTGAAGCAGCCACTTTAAAAATGCCTCAACTGGCTCAGCGCCTATAGCTCAGCGGCTAGGGCACCAGCCATATACATGGGAGTTGATGGGTTTGAGCCTAGCCCGGGCCTGCCAAACAACAATTACAACTACAACCAAAAAATAGCCAGCATTGTGGCGGGCACCTGTAGTTCCAGCTACTTGGGAGGCTGAGGCAAGAGAATGCTTAAACCCAAGAGTTGGAGGTTGCTGTGAGCTGTAACGCCATGGCACTCTACCCAGGGTGGCATAGTGAGACTCTATCTCAAAAAAAAAAAAAAATGCTTTGACCATTTGTATGTCTTCTTTTGAGAAATGCACATTCACATCTTTCACCTTTTAAAAATTGGATTATTTGATTGTTTTCTTATCGAGTTGTTGGAGTTCCTTATATATTCTAGTTATTACTCCCCTGTCGGGTGGATAATTTGCAATTATTTTTTCCTATTCTGTGGGTTGCCACTTCCCTTTGTTGATTGTTTTCTTTGCTGTGCAGAAGCTTTTCAGCTTGATAGACTCCCATTTATCCAATTATGCTTTGGTTACCTGTGCTTTTGAGGTATTACTCAAGAAGTTCTTGCCTACACTCATGTCCTGAAGCATTCCTCCAATCTTTTCTTTTAGTAGTTTCATAATTTAAGGTCTCAGGTTTAATCTATTCGATCTGATTTTTGTATACAGTAAGAAACAAGGGTCTAGTTTCATTCTTCTATATATTGATATCCAGTTGCCTCAGCATCTTGTATTGAAGAGACTCCTTCCCCACTGTTTGTTCTTGGCAACTTTGTCAAAGATAACTTTACTATAAATGTATAGATCTATTTCTAGGTTCTTTATTCTGTTCCATTGGTCCATGTGTCTGCTTTTTGCCATACCATACTGTTTATTATAGCTTTGTAGTAGGAGTATAATTGGAAGTCAGGTAATGTGATTCTCTCAGTTTTTTTTTTTTTCCAGTATACCTTTGGCTATTCTAGATGTTTTCTGGTTCCATATCAATTTTGGAATTATTTTTTCTATTTCTATGAAGAATGTCAGTGGTACGTTGATGGGGATTGCATTGAATCTATAAACTGCCTTTGGGTAGTATAGACATTTTAACAATTTCGATTCTTCCAATCCATGAGCATGGACTAGCTTTCCATTTTTTTTGTGTCCTCTTTAATTTCTCTCATCAGTGTTGTATAGTTTTCATTGTAGAGATCTTTCACTTTTTTGGTTAAGTTTATTCTTAGGTATTTTTATATTACAGAAGTGAGCCACTGTGCCTGGCTGAAGAATAATATTTTTAACGTGTTGTTGAATGAAGTTGGTTTGCTAATATTTTGTTGAGGATTTTTGCATCTATGTTCATCAGAGTTCTTTTAAAAGAAGAAAGATATACAAATGGTCAATAGGTATATTAAGACATACAAATAGCCAACAGGTGGATGAAAAAATGCTCGACATTATTAGTCATCAGAGAAATGCCAATCAAAACTGCAGTAAGGATGGGTGAGGTAGTTCATGCCTGAAATCTTAGTAATCTGGGAGGCCACAATGGGCAGCTTGCTTGAGGTCAGGAGTTCAAGACTAACCTGAGCAAGAGCAAAACATCATCTCTACTAAAAATAGAAAAATCAGGCTCGGCGCCTATAGTTCAACCAGCTAAGGCGCCAGCCACGTACACCTAAGGTGGCGGGTTCGAATCCCCAGCCCGGACCCGCCAAACAACAATGACAGCTGCAACCAAAAAATAGCCGGGCGTTGTGGCGGGCGCCTGTGGTCCCAGATACTTGGGAGGTGGAGGCAAGAGACTCGCTTAAGCCCAGGAGTTGGAGGTTGCTGTGAGCTGTAATGCCACGGCACTCTACCCAGGGGGACAGCTTGAGGCTCTGTCTCAAAAAAAAAAAAAATAGAAAAATCGCCAAGCATGGTGGCAGTAGTCCCAGATACTCAGGAGGCTGAGGCAGAAGGATCCTTGAATTCAAGAGTTTGAGGTTACTGTGAGCTAGGCTGATGCCACAGCACTCTAGCCCGGGCAACAGAGTGAGACTCTGTCTCAAAAAAAAAGAAAGAAAAGAAAAAATAAACAGGCACTAACAAAGGGTGGAGAATACTGGAGAAAGTAGGTGGGAATATAAATTAGTGCAAACACTATGGAGAACACTATGGAGGTTCCTCATTAAACTGGAAATAGAACTACCATTTGAGCCAGAAATCTCACTGCTGGGTATATATCCAAAGAAAGGGAAAACAATATATCAAAAAGATATCTGCACTCCCACATTTATGTCAGCACTATTCACAATAGCCAAACTAAGTGTCCATCAATGGGTGAATAGATAAATAAATTGTGGTCTATATACACAACAGCCATAAAAAAGAATGAAATCCTGCCAAGTACAGTGGCTCACACCTGTAATCCTAGCACTCTGGGATGCTGAGGCAGGTGGATTGCCTGAGCTCACGGGTTCAAGACCAGCTGGAGCAAGAGCAAGACCCCATCTCTAAAAAATAGCTGGGTGTTGTGGCAGATGCTACTCAGGAGGCTGAGGCAAGAGAATTGCTTGAGCTCAAGAGTTTGAGGTTGCTGTGAGCTATGATGTCGCAGCACTCCACTGAGAGTTACAAAGTGAGACTCTGTCTCAAAAAAAAAAGGCAAATTTTATGTGTTCTTACTTATATGTGGGAACTAAATAGTAACAATAATTGATTTCACAGAGACAGAAAGTAGAGGTTGGAAAGAGTTGTGGGGAAGAGAGGATAAAGCGGAGATGTAGACTTATTCTAAAAGAATGGCTGAAAGAAATTCTCTAAAAAAGAATGCATAGAAGAAGTATTCTCCTAATATCAGAAAGGAAGAACAATGAAAAGAACAAAAAATACAGGTGAATAAATGCAACAGACTTGAGTTTTCTAAATATGTTGAACAGTTGAGCAAACTGGGTGACAAGTATGTAAGAGATCTCTGTACTATCTTTGCTAATTCTTACAAATCTGTAATTATTATTATGATTATTATTATTTTTGAGACGGAGCCTCAAGCTGTCCCTCTGGGTAGAGTGTTACAGCATCACAGCTCACGGCAACCTCCAACTCCTGGGCTCAAGCGAGTCTCCTGCCTCAGCCTCCCAAGTAGCTGGGACTACAGGCGCCCTCCACAACTCCTGGCCATTTTTTGGTTGCAGCCATCATTGTTGTGTGGCAGGCCCAGGCTGGGAATTCGAACCCTCCACCTTAGGTGTATGTGGCTGGCGCCTTAGCCGCTTGAGCCACAGGCGCTGAGCCCAAATCTATAAATTATTACAAAACATAATAATAAGTTGAGGCTGGGTGCAGTGGCACATGCCTGTAATCCTAGCACTTTGAGAAGCCAAGGCAGGAGGATTTGTTGAAGCCAGGAGTTTGAGACCAGCCTGAGCAATATAGTGAGACCTCATCTGTACAAAAAATACAAAAATTAGCTAAGCATAGTGGTGGGCACCTGTCGATTGAACACTTTCCTCAAATAACACAGCACGTGAGACAGCCTGACTCCAATGCTCATAATGCTGTTGATCCTTGTGCTTTATAGTGTCTAGTGGGATGTGAGGTTTTAGTTTTAATTTTGTGTTTTTTTCCCTTATAGATTTTTGGGTCATGTCTAATATATAACTGTGTATCCTATTATTTTCATTTAATATAATCTCACAATCATCTCTTTATATCAATATATTTTCTCCTTCCTTCCTTCCACAGAGTCTCACTTTATCACAGCAACCTCAAACTCTTGGGCTCAAGTGCTTCTCTTGCCTCAGCCTCCCAAGTAGCTGGGACTACAGGCACCACAAGGTCTGGCTATTTTTAGAGACAAGGTTTCGCTCTGGCTCTAGCTGGTCTCGAACCTATGAGCTCAGGCAATCCACCCACCTCGACCTCTCAGAGTGCTAAGATTACAGGTGTGACCCACTGCGCACAGCCAATACATAGTCTTTAAAAGATAATTTTCTTAACTTTTTTCTTTTTTTGAGATAGGGTGTTGATCTGTTACCCTAGCTAGAGTGTGGTGGTGTCATCGTTATAGCTCACTGTAACCTCAAACTCCTAGGCTCAAGCAACTTCCTGCTTCAATCTCTCCTCCAGCTGGGACTACAGGCACACACCAATATACCTGACTAATTTTTCTATTTTTTGAAGACATGGGATCTCACTCTTGCTCAAGCTGGTCTCAAACTCCTGAGCTCAAGCAATTCTCCTGCCTCCCAGAGTGCTAGGATTATAGTATATTTCTTTTGTAATTAAAGTTTTTTTTTTTCTAAATCGCCCACTTTTAGAGAAACCACATTTAAGACAAACAGGCAAATAGCACCAAGAATCAGTGCCTGGCAAAGAAATGTAAATTATGTTCATTAGTATGTTGACGTGATAAAGCTTTGACTTTTCCAGAATCACTTTAATATTATCACTTATTCTTCTGTGTATTTTTGAGTACCTTGTCTCATCTGTATCTCTGGGCTTTTAATTTGTAGAGGTGGGTGAGGGATGATATGGGGAGGCTTAACACCATTGAAAGATTTTTATTACATACAATTTCTGAGAGAGGGGAGGTTGTCATGCAACGCAGAGCCCCTGGGAAAGGACCAGGCTTTGGTCAGGAGACAGCAGCAGAAAGGACAAACGGAAAGCCTAAGTCGGAGTTTTTATTGGGGTTTCCTCAGGAAATCCAAGGGAAGGCATCACAAAGAACACAGGATTAGCTAATTTGAATAGTTCTGGCAGACTTTGGAGCACAGGGGCAATCTCTATATGATACCCGGCCCTGGGTTGATTTAGAGCAGGAGGAATATTGCTTTGGCATATGGGTTCTGGATCACAAAGGATTTATAACAACTTTGGCCATTAATTTGGCCTATGACTAATAGATGCCAAATAGAATCTAAGAAAACATAGAACCTAACTGTGTTGGAATTTTCCAAATTCTTATTTATACAATAATATACAATGATTATACAATAATCATTTCAAAAATGATTCCAGAAATCCTTCATACAGACTCTTGAAACTGTATATAATGCATATTCTTCACTTTCAGTGGAGGAAGGGTGCATGAGAGGAGAAAGAGAAAAACTTTAGGATTCGCTAGAGAAAAATAAGGGGAAATAGAGAAATATGGAAAAAAAAAGTGGGCTATGTAAGACTTAGGACTCTGGTACCATTAAATTGCTTTTTTCATTTATTCTATTATAATAGAATCATACTTTCTCAGATAATACATTACATAAACTTTGAAACCAAATTCCCTGAATACAAATTTCCCTAGTACCAATTATTGTGAGACTATATACGTAACCTTTTTGGACATTGCTATCTTCATCCGGAATAGTGAAGGAGGAGGGTTGCTGAGCGTATTGTTAGCTTAGGACCGTGGCTGGCCAATAGAAAAGTTCTTGTAAGTTTTAGATCTTGCTATTATTTGTATAACCATATTTCAAATATAAGAATACTAGATTTTCTTAATCTTACCAGAAGGTATCAGTGGAAGTTTTTCACACTTTTATATCACGAGTGTTATAGAAAGAAATGTAAGGTACTTTGATTAGAAAATGTAACTTAGTTTCAGAGAGGTTAAAATATTTTGAAGTATGTATCTTGGAATTGATAAAATAAATTTTTATGCTTTCACTTAACTTAAAGTTAATCTTTGGCTTGATAGCCACCAAAAGACAGTTGTAATTGGCAAAATAATTTGATTCAAATATGAAATAATGTAACTTCTTACTTCTGAAAATTCCATTTTGTTCAATCTTCGGTCTGTTGAGTCAATAATAGGCAATTGTTTGCGATGTGATTCTATTTATGGAATAAAGATTATTTCCTAGTTAGTATGGTTGTAATACATTCATATATGATATTTAATTATACTGCTTTGAAAGAAGAACATAAAATTATTTAACTAATGTTTATCCATAATTACAATGAAATTAATGGCATATAGTTGGGTAACATCCCAATTGCTATAAAATTATTATTTTTCTGCTCGGCGCCTATAGTTCAACCAGCTAAGGCGCCAGCCACGTACACCTAAGGTGGCGGGTTCAAATCCCCAGCCTGACCTGCCGAACAATAATGACGGCTGCAACCAAAAAATAGCCAGGTGTTGTGGCGGGCGCCTGTGGTCCCAACTACTTGGGAGGCAGAGGCAGGAGACTCGCTTGAGCCCAGGAGTTGGAGGTTGCTGTGAGCTGTAATGCCACGGCACTCTACCCAGGGGGACGGCTTGAGGTTCTGTCTAAAAAAAAAAAAAAATTATTATTTTTCCTGGCTTTTATTATTTATTTATTTATTTTTGCTTTTTTTTGTTGTTGTTGTTGAGACAGAGTCCCACCCTATGCCCCTGAGCAGAATGCAATGGTGGCACAGCTCACTGCAACCTCAGACTCGGGCTATAGGCATCCCACTGCCTCAGTCTCCAGAAGCCACTAGGATTACAGGCACTTGCTGCGATGCCTGGCTGGGTCTTTTCCACTTTTTTAGGAGTTGGGGGTCTCACTCTCGCTCAGGCAAGTCTCGATTTAATCAAGCAACTCAAATACTTTGAAAAATGAGCCTTATCTTTAATAACTAGGTTAGTATAAAGGAGAAACAAATACAAACAACAATAGTATAAAAGACTCAAGAGGTGGAGACAGGAGGATTTCTTGAGTCCAGGAGTTTGAGGTCACCATGAGTTATGACCATGACACTATACTCTAGCCTGGGCAACAGAGCCAGCCTGTGTCAGAAAAAAAGAAAGTATAAAAGACCATGAAAATATCTGTACTGGGTTATACTAGTATATATGCTAGCAAGTGCCAAAACAAAACACCCTTACAAACGTTCTTATATAAAACTTTGTCTTTAATGTTTTTAGTCATTTATTTATTTTATTGATTTCATTTTTGTTTTGGGGGGGTTTTTTTGAGACAGAGTTTTCAGCTGTCACCCTGGGTAGAGTGCCATGGCATCATAGCTCACAACAACCTCCAACTCCTAGGCTCAAGCTACCCTCTTGCCTCAATTTTTCTATTTTTAGTAGAGACAGGGTCTTGCTTTTGCTCAGGCTGGTCTTGAACTCGTGTGCTCAAGCAATCCACCCACCTCAGCCTCCCAGAGTGCTAGGATTACAGGCATGAGCCACCATGCTCAGATTTATTTATTTATTTATTCATTTATATTTATATATATATATTTTGAGACAGAGTCTCACTATGTTGCTCTCAGTAGAGTGCCATGATGTCACAGCTCACAGCAACCTCAAATTCTTGGGCTTGAGTGATTCTCTTGCCTCAGCCTCCCAACTAGCTGGGACTACAGGTACCTGCCATAGTGCCTGGCCATTTTTTGTTGCAGTTGTCATTGTTGTTTAGTTGACCTGGGCCAGTTTTGAGCCCATCAGCCGGGGTGTATGTGACTGGTGCCATAACCACTGTGCTACAGGCGCTGAGCCAGGCCTTATTTATTTTACTGAGATAGTGTCTTGAGTGCAGTGACCTGATCACAGTTCACTGCAGCCTTGAACTCCTGGGCCCAAGGGATCCTCCTGCCTTAGACTCCCAAGTAGCTAGGATTATAGGAACATGGTCTGGCCAGTTGTTTTTGTGGAGACAAGGTTCTCACTATGTTGTTACTTAGGCTGGTCTCGGACTCCTGGCCATAAGTAATCCTGCTGCCTTGGCCTCCCAAAGTGCTGGAATTACAGGTGTGAACCACTGCACCTGGCCTCTACTGTTTCTTAAATTCAATAAGTAATGTATAAATATGTTCATAATATATGAAAATATAAACAGCAAAACATGAATATCTTCCTTTTCCCCTAGCCCCGTGAGTACTCTCCTTCTCTTCTGCTTCATAAGTAACCACTGTCAACAGTTTGTCATCATCCTTACAGCAACCTTCCTATGGATTTCCATATGTATATATACCCACATATATGTTTTGTTTTCATCTATATAAATATGATTATTTTGATCTGCAGTTTACTTTTTACACTTACCACTCATAGATTTTTTCAAAAAGATCTGGAAGTTGGGTAAAGTTTGGAATGGGAGTATAGATTGGGAGTCATAAGCTATAGTCATGGATTTGAATAAGAAAACCTAGAGAGTGTGGGTGGCTCACGCCTGTAATTCCAAGATTTGGAAGGCTGAGATGGGTGGATTGCCTGAGCTCACAGGTTTGAGACCAACCTGAGCAAGAGCCAGACCCTGTCTCAAGAAATAGCCAGGCATTATGGCTATGGTGGGTGCCTGTAGTCCCAGCTACTCAGGAAGCTGAGGCAAGAGAGTTGCTTAAATCCAAGAGTTGGAGGTTGCTGTGAGCTGTGACATCACAGCACTCTACTAAGGACAACAAAGTGAGACTCTGTCTCAAAAGAAAAAGAGAGAGAGAGCTTAAAAGGAAAAGCTGGAAAACAACATTTAAGGTATAAGTAAAAGGAGAATCAAAAAACAAAAATGCTAGGAGGTAATGAGACACAGAAGAAATAACCAAGAATGAATGACAGCACATAACCAAGAAAAAAAGAGTTTTATGAATAACAGAGTGATCAATAATGGTGAATGTGTCAGTTAGATAAAGATTTTTTTTTTTTGAGACAGAGTCTCAAGCTGTTGCCCTGGGTAGAGTGCTGTGGCGTCACAGCTCACAGCAACCACAAACGCTTGGGCTTAAGCAATTCTCTTGCCTCAGCCTCCCAAGAAGCTGGGACTATAGGTGCCCGCCATAACACCTGGCTATTTTGTTGTTGTTGCAGTTGTCATTGTTCTTTTAGCTGGCTCAGGCCGGGTTTGAACCCGCCAACCTCAGTGTATGTGGCTGGGGCCCTACACACTGGTCAGATAACAATTTTTAAGCTATAGTTTCATATGGCAATTATGTAATCCTTATAGACTTTCCCAAGAGACAAACCCTTAAAATGTAGAAAAGCTCATGATGAAAGAACTATGATAATACACTAGATTCCTCTCCGACTTCTAATAGTAACTCTTCCTATCATAGGCTAGTACAAGGGCATAAAAAATATTTTTCAGTCACTCTTGAATTTTTTTTGCAGTTTTGGCCAGGGCCGGTCTTGAACTTGCCACCCCTGGTATATGGGGCTGGCACCCTACTCCTTGAGCCACAGGCACTTCCCACTCTTGAATTTTTTAAGTGCTAATTATAAGATAGCAGCTATCGCAGTCATAGGAAGACTGTATAAACTTTCAGATGAGCTTATCCATCCGATGTCAATATCCCCATCCCCCACGTCCCTACAAGCTCCAAATGATTATGTAAATAAGACTGGTTTCTACCAGTAACATTTACTATTACGTGTACATGTCTGTCCCTTTACTGGGCTCTGAGTAACTCAAGGGCTAGAAACACGCCTTGGTAGTTCTCTTTGCATCCTCTACCCCATTACATTATCTGGAATGAAGTGAAGGCTCAATAGTGAATGAATGAACGAACCAGAAAATAAACACTGTAGTATATAGAAGGTGAGAGAAGAAACAATCACTGCCAACTGGAATGTCTTTAATTGTATCAGGCTCTCAAATAGTGTTCTTTTAACTTGCTTCTTCTGTATCCCCATCCAAAAATAAATGAATGAAAGAAGTTATTTTACAGATTTTTCTGAAACAGGAGTAGAGTTTGAGCTGACTGAAGAATTATTGTTTTTGGATAGGCTGAGAACAGGTAGAAGGAGGAAGGTTGTCAGCAAGGCCCAAATCATGTTTCAGAACCACTGTTAAGGAAAATGGGAAGCACATTTTATTTTAAAAAATGATGATCTATTGTTACAAATGTAACACAAGTGGTCAAAGAAATCAACTACAGGCCAGGCACGGTGACTCACACCTGTAATCCTAGCACTCTGAGAGGCCAAAGTGGGTGGATTGCTTGAGCTCACGAGTTCAAAAACAACTTGATCAAGAGCAAGACCTTGTCTCTACTAAAAATAGAAAATTTGGCTCGGCACCCATAGCACAGCAGTCACAGCACTGGCCACATACACCAAGGCTGGCATGTTCAAACCTGGCCCAGGCCTGCTAAACAACAATGACAACTGCAACAGAAAAATAGCCAGGTGTTGTGGCAGGTGGCTATAGTTCCAGCTACTTGGGAGGCTGAGGCAAGAGAATTTCTTAAGCCCAAGAATTAGAAGTTGCTGTGAGCTGTGATGGGACAGCACTCTATGGAGGGAGGCGTAGTGAGACTGTCTCAAAAATAAAAATAAAAATAAAAAATAGAAAATTTAGCTGGGCATGTAGTGGGCATCTGTAGTACCAGCTAGTTGGGAGACTGAGGAAAGAGATTGCTTAAGCCCAAGAGTTTGAGGTTGCTGTGAGCTATGGTGATGCTATGGCACTCTACCCAGGGTGACAGAGTGAGACTCTGTCTCAAAAAAAAAAAAAAAATCAGGCCAGGTGAGGTGGCTCACACCTGTAATTCTAATACTCTGAGAGGCTGAGGTGCGTGAATTGCCTGAGCTCACAGGTTGGAGACCAGCCTGAGCAAGAGTGACACACCATCTCTAAAAATAGCCCGGCATTGTGGCTAGCACCTGTAGTCCCAGGTACTCGGGAGTCTGAGGCAAGAGAATCACTTGAACCCAAGAGTTAGAGATTGCTGTGAGCTACAATGTCATGACACTCTACCAAGGGTGATAAAGTGAGACTGTCTCAAAAAAAAAAAAATCAATTAAAAAAAATCAATTGAGAAGAGAATTTGGAAGTATTATGATCAGCATTGGATCTACTCCAGGCAACTTCACATGAAGAGAAAATATAGTGTTCTTGGCAGTAAGTTTAAAAACCTGTATTTTGATATATTAAAAAAATCAATTGCGTAAAAATTTTATAAAGCTCAGGACCCAAACTCTAGTTCTTTATGGGACAAGTCTATTTTTTTCACCTAATTTCACATACAGAAATCTTTTGACAACAAAAGCATCAAAATTTGTGGCTCTCCATAGGAGAGGGACCGTCCTCCTTTCCTCCAAACACAGTAAAAATATGTGGGTAAGTTTTTATTGCCACAACAACAGGGGGTAGGAGAAGAGGTAGAACTCCTGCAATTCCTGTATGACAAAGACTTTCTCTCCTGTGAGACATTTAAGTTGGTGAAAAATCTGCTCATATTAGTTTTGAATCTAGAACATAACTCTATTACATATATAAAGACAAAGTGTAATTTTGCTGTTGAATTCTCCAAGAGTGTAACTACTGTGAACATTTGAGGGAGGATCATATTTTGTTTCATTCTGGAACTTTACTAAGAGTTCTTTGCCATTTTACAAAAATGTGCAATAAAAAGTAATATTATAAATTGTCTCTGGCTGGATGTGGTGCCTCACACCTGTAATCCTAGCACTTTGGAAGGCTGAGGCAGGATGATTGCTTGAGGCCAGGAGTTTGAGACCAGCCTTAGCAAGATTGAGACCTCATCTTTACAAAAAAAAAAAAAAAGAAAGAAAGAAAGAAAAGAAAAGAAAAAAGAAAAATCAGCCAGGTGTGGTGGCACATGGATATAGTCCCAGCTACATGGGAGGCTATGACAGGATAGCTTGAGCCTTGGACTTTGAGGTTGCAGTAAGCTATGATGATGCCACTTCACTCTAGCTCTGGTGACAGGGCAAGACTCTCCAAAAAAAGAAACGAAAAAAATTGTCTCTGAACTCTAATACAACACACCTGTGTCAGTCTGCCTTTGTAGCTATTTATGGGGATTCTATGTGCATACCAGCTTAGAAATAGTTCTACAGACCTCATTGCTGAATAACACTGTGGTCACCTTCAAAGTACTCCCTTGGGAAGCTATGCACCAATGACAGCATCTAGTTCACTCTTCAGAGCAATTTTAGCGCTCTTTCTGGAATGACCATCAGAATTGTTGTTGTAGAAAAGCCTGACAATGAAGTTTATGAACTTGCCACTTCGTGCTTACGTTCGTCAGCACCATACAAACATAAGCACTACACAAAATTGTTTATATAGTGCTGACAAACAGAAGCACGATATACCAGTGTCTTGACAGTTGTGTTGATACATCAGTGTCGTATAGTTGTGTTTGTGTGGATGTATGGAGATGTATTGCTGAATGGCATTCATTATTGTTGCATGTTTTTGTGTGCCGTACAATGGCAGCTCTGATGGTTACTCCAGAAAAAGAGCTCCAAAATTGCTTTGAAGGGCGGACTACATGCTGGTGTCAGTGCACAGCTTCCCAGGGGCGGTACTTCAAAGATGACCATAGTGATATTCAGCAATGAGGTTTATTGCACTTTTTCTAGGATGAGTTTGAGAACTTAATTGTTAGACCTTGTATACAAATCCATTCATTTTGCTCTTATTTCAAATGTCAAATAGTTAATTGTGTATAAATTTTACTTTTCTTATACCCAAACATTCACTATAAATTGGTAGAAACTTCTGACTACTCCATTATGTCTTCTAGTAAAGTTTTAACAAAGCCTTTATGTACTGAAATGTAGTACATACAATTTTCTTGTATCTTTCCTTTTTTATTGAGACAGAGTCTCACTATGTCGCCCTGGGTAGAATGCCGTGGCATCACAGCTCACAGGAACCTCAAACTCTTGGGTTTAAATCATTCTCTTGCCTCAGCCTCCCAAGTAACTGGGACCACAGGTGCCCACCACAACACCTGGCTATTTTTGCTGTTGTTGTTTTGCAGTTGTCATTGTTGTTTTAGCAGGCCCAGGCCAGGTTTGAACCCGCCGGCCTCGGCATATGTGGCCGGCGCCCTATCCACTGAGCTACGGGCACTGCCCCCTTCTATTTTTTCTTTATATCACAGTTATAACATTATGTATTTCTTTTTAAATTCTGTCTATGTAAGTAATATTTTCTAGGAATGTCATAGAACAATAAAAGGGTATTATGGAATACTGGTAGCAAAATAGGCCCTGGATTAAAAGGATTGAAAATCTCTTATTGCTTCTCTATGTTGTCTACCTGGAAAGTCCAGAAGAGGCTGATTACAGCTATAAGGGCTTTGAATAACCTCTGTCTCCATTTTGACCATTCATCTGCATTCACTACCCTTCCCCAAAAGACAAAATAAATAAAAATACCAAAGTAATAGGAAGACCTACCAAGATCAAAATCTGTATTTTGAAAAAATTCATGAAGAACATTCTGAATCTGCAAATAAAAAAAGAAATCATATGTTCATCATATTCTTCAATTACCACATATTTTTTATTTTAAACTAAAAGCCATTTAAGTCTTGGGTGATCTTTTCAACTCAAGGACAGAAATAGAAATTCATCTTCAATTTATAGAATAGTCAAGGTATACAAAATGCTTTTTTACATATATATCCTCAGTGATTACCAACCTTTCTGTGTGAGGACTAGAATGGGAGAATGATCCCATTTGGATCTAACAACCCTCCGCAACTGACCGTGATGGAACTAATGCACCTTTGGCAACCCGCTTGGTAGTATAAGAAACCCTCCATACTTTCATATCCTTCAATTACTAAAAACAAAATTTCAGCATTTTTCTTGGTTCATTTTTAGACTTTATTTTTTAGAGAATTTTTAAGTTCACAGCAAAATTGAGCAAAAAGTGCAAAGAGTTCTCTTATACCCATCTCAACACCCAATATACACATACACACATGCACACAGCGACAGCCTCAATCTTCCTTACTACTGTGTTTCCCCCAAAATAAGACACTGTCTTATATTTATTTTTTCTCAAGAAGACACACTAGGGCTTATTTTCAGGGGATGTCTTCTTCTCCGTGCAGAAGACCATCACTAGGTCTTATTATTGGGGTGGGGCTAATATTTAACAAATGCATAGAAATCCTGCTAGGGCTTATTTTTTAGGTAGGTCTTATTTTCAGGGAAACATGGTATTAACATTTTGCACCAAAGTAGTACATTTGTGGATTTTTTTTCTTTTGAGGCAGGGTGGCACAGTGTTGCCCCAGTTAGAGGGCAGTGGTGTCATCATCGATCTCTGCAATCTGGGTCCAAGTGATCCTCCTACCTTAACCTCCCAAGTATCTGGGACTACAGCTGCACATTACCACACCCAGCTAATTTTTTCTATTTTTTAGTAGAGATGGTGGGTTTCACTCTTGCTCAGGCTAGTTTTAAACTCCTAACCTCAAGCCATCCTCCCACCCTAGCCTTCCAGAGAGCTAGGATTACAAGCTTGAGCCACTGTGCCCAGGCCATTTGTTATAATTGATAAACCTAGACTGACACATCATCATCACTCAATACATTAAGGGTCTCTTGATGTACATTCTATGGGTTTCGACAAAGGTATAATGTCATGTAGTATCATACAGAAAAATGTCACTGCCCTAAAAATGCTCTGTGCTCTGCTTATTCATTCCTCCCTCCTGTCTCACTCTGGGCAATCACTGATCTTTTTACTGTTCTTTTGCCTCTTCCAGGATGTCGTATATTTGGAATCATATAGTATATAGCCTTTTCAGATTCATTTATTTCACTTAGTAATATGCATTTAAGCTTCCTCCCTGTCTTTTCTAGCTTGATAGCTCACTCCTTTTAAGCACTGAATCACACTCCATTGCATAGCTATACCACAGTTTATTCATATATTTATCTACTGAAAGATATCTTGGTTGCTTTCAATTCTTAGATATTATGAATAGAGCTGCCATAAGCATTCAATGTACAGGGGGGTTTTTTGTTGTTGTTTTTTTTTGAGACAGAGTCTCACCATGTCACCCTCAATAGAGTGTCGTGGCATCACAGCTCAGAGCAACCTCAAACTCTTGGGCTTAAGTGATTCTCTTGCCTTAGCCTCCCAAGTATCTGGGACTACATGCCCCCTGCTACAATGCCTGGCTATTTTTTGTTGCAGTTGTCATTGTCGTTTAGCCAGCCCAGGATGGGTTTGAATCCTCCAGCCCCAGTGTATGTGGCTGGCACCTTAACCACTGTACTATGGGCGCCAAGCCCAATGTGCAGGGTTTTTGTGTGTGCATAAATTTTCAATTTATTTGGGTAAATACCAAGGAAAATGATTTCTGGACCATATGTCAAGAGTGTGTTTGGTTTTGTGTGTGTGTGGTAAAAAAAAAAACCCATAAAATTTACCTACTTAGCCATCTTTAAGTATATGTATATAAGTATATGTGTATATATTCACACTTCTCCAGAAGTTTTTCATCTTGCAAATCTGAAATCCTATACCTACTAAACAACTCCCCCTCACCCTTTCCTATTCTACTTCTTGTTTCTGTGAATTTGACTACTTTAGATACCTCATATAAGTGGCATAATTCAGTATTTGTCTCTTGAGAATATGTTCAATATAGTAAGAAACTCCCAAACTCTTCCATTTTCCATTCCCACCCACAATGATTGAGAGTTCTTGCTGCTCGAAATTCTTGCTGGAATATGGTATTGTCTGTGTTTGGGATTTTGACCATTCTAACAGATACATAGTGTTATCTTGTTGCTGTTTTAACTTATTCCCTAATGACATCCTTTTATATGTTTGTCATTTGTGTATCTTCTTTGGCAGGGAATCTATTCAGGCTTTTTGTCCTTTATTTAGTCAGGCTGTTTATTTTCGTATTGTTGAGTTCTAAGAGTTCCTTGTACATAGGCTGGGGGCAGTGGCTCACGCCTATAATCCTAACACTCTGGGGGACTGAGATGAGTGGATTGCTTGAGCTCAGGGAGTTCCAGACCAACATGAGCAAGAGCGAGTCTCTGTCTCTACTAATAATAGGAAAACTAGCCAAGCCTTGTGATGCATACCTGTAGTCCCAGATACTTGGGAGGCTGAGGCAAGTAGATTGCGCAAGCCCAAGAGTTTGAGGCTGCTGTGAGCTATGATAACGCCAGGGCACTCTACCCAGGGCAACAGAATGAGACTGTCTCAACAGAAAAAAAAAAAATTCTTTGTATATTTCAGATAACAGTCTTTTATCAAAAAAGTCTTTTGCTAATATTTTCTTCCCATCGTGGCTTATCTTCCCTTGGTCCATTTTTGATCATTCACTTTAGGTGAAAATGTCTGGCATTATATCTAACCAATAAGTATTTTCAAATCCATCCATACATGAGAGAGAATATCTTACTCTTAGAATATAATTATCCTCTGAAGCTAACTGTGCTCAGCGTTCAAATATAGATGATGGTACAGACATACCCCCTCCCACCAAAAACCCCACAACAAACAGACAAATGAAATCTATGTCTGCTTATAGTGACAAGTTTGGGACTCTCAGCCAGAATGAAGATTTTGCTAGAATTTTTTTTTTTTAATGCTCAAGAGAAAATTGAAGAAATCAAACTATCATGGACCAGACAGGTCAACAACTGACTTACCTTAGTAGGACTGGAAATTTCAAGAGATGCTTGTAGCATTCTGCTCAGTATTCTAGCAATTGCCCTCTTATCACCCACCCTACCTACCCTTCACCATATGTCCCTGCCTTTCTTACCACCAACATGGGGATCATTCCTTTGGGGTCTAGAATCCATTCATCAAATTGTTCCTGCAGAGCCTGATTCCGAGTTTTGGTCACCTTTTCCTTCACTTCGCTTATGCGTTCTCTCTGTTCTCTTTTCTGTTTAGCACTTTGCTTCATCTTGGCTACTCTGGAGGATGCAGTTATAGAAAACATGTTATTAAGACCATTTTGTTTGGCTCGGTGCCTGTGGCTCAAGTGGCTAAGGTGCCAGCCACATACACCTAAGGTGGCAGGTTCGAATCCCCAGCCTGGACCCGCCAAACAACAATGATGGCTGCAACCAAAAAAAGACCGCTGGGTTTGATTTAGATTGTTCAAATGGCAGAATATAGGAATTTGGAGCCTCATTTAACTTTGTATTTGTCTTTTCTCCACAAAGTCTTCCTTGATTCAAGCCTGGAGTGATCCCTTATTCCCCCAGCGCTTACTGAATTTGGCATTAATCATAAGCAGCTTCCTACTATTATTTGTCTTTCTATAGAGGTAGCACTTATTTTACCCAACTAAATACCATACTTAAGAAGTACTGATGGGAATGTGAATTAGTAAAGCCATTATGGAAAACTTAAAAACTAAAAATGGAATTACCATTGGACCCAGTAATCCTACTTCTGGGTATGTACCCAAAAGATTTGAAATCAGTTTTTCAAAGAATTGGTTGCACGTCTGTGTTCACTGCAGTGGTATTCACAATAGCCAAATTATAGAATCAACCTCATTGTCCATCAACAGACAAATGGATAAAGAAAATATGGTATATAAACACGTCGGAATACTACCCGGCCTTAAGAAATGTGGAAATTCTGTCATTTGTGACAGAATGGATGAAATTGGAGAGCATTGTGCTAAGTGAAAACAGCCAGGCAGAGAAAGACAAATATCCAATGTTCTCACTTAACTGTGAGACACGAAAGCAATCAAACTTGTTTTATTTTGAGAAGCAGAGAGTAGAATGGTAGAGGCTGCAGAGTAGAAGAAATGGAAAGATAATGGCTAAAGGGTAAAAAATCTCAGTTAGACAGAAGAAATAAAGGTTTTTGTGAGCTCTATTGCACAGTGTGGTGAATGCAATTAATAATAACGTATTCTACATTTTTAAATTGCTAAGAGTAAATTTTAAATGTTCTCACCACAAATATATAAGAATTTGAAGTGATGATATGCTAATCAGCTTGATTAATTTTTTCACATTATATTCACAAATCGTAACGTCACTTTGTACCCATAAATGTATATAATAAATTGTCAATTTATAATTAAGAAAAAAGGTATTTAGTAATAATAGCCCTAGAAGGTGCCATACATGTTGTGTGTAATGTCACAGTTGGATGCACTAAGGTTAAGGTGGTAAGCTTTTCACTTCCCTAGACACAGAAATCATCTGAAGGGATGGATTCTAGGTTTAGAGTAGAAGCCTGAGAGAGACATTCTTTCTGTTTTTTTTTTTTTTTTGAGACAGAGTCTCATTTTGTTACCCTTGATAGAGTGCTGTGGCATCACAGCTCACAGCAACCTCAAACTCTTGGGCTTAAACAATTCTCTTGCTTCAGCCTCCCAAGTAGCTGGGACCACAGGTGCCCTCTGAAAGGCCCAGCTATTTTTAGTTTTTGGTTGTAGTTGTCATTATTGTTTGACAGGACTGGGCTGGATTTGAACCTACCAGCTCTGTTGTATGTGGCTGGTGCCCTACCTGTTGAGCTACAGGCGCCAAGCCAAGAGAGACATTCTTTTTTTTTTTTTTTGAGACAGAGCCTCAAGCTGTCCCCCTGGGTAGAGTGCTGTGGCATCACAGCTCACAGCAACCTCCAACTCCTGGGCTCAAGCAAGTCTCCTGTCTCTGCCTCCCAAGTAGCTGGGACCACAGGCGCCCGCCACAACGCCCGGCAATTTTTTTTTTTTTTTGGTTGCAGCCATCATTGTTGTTTGGTGGGCCTGGGCTGGATTCGAACCCCCACCTTAGGTGTATGTGGCTGGTGCCTTAGCCACTTGAGCCACAGGCACGGAGCCGAGAGACATTCTTAACAAGCATCCTAGTTCATTTTGATTCCTTGGATCAAATCTTTGAGAAATCTATCTAGGAGTATATCTTGGTCTATTGGCTTTATCT
>CAUYTI010127388.1:0-11510 GCA_963575145.1 Galago senegalensis | reverse complement strand
TGTGGTCCCAGCTACTTGGGAGGTGGAGGCAAGAGACTCGCTTGAGCCCAGGAGTTGGAGGTTGCTGTGAGCTGTAATGCCACGGCACTCTACCCAGGGGGACAGCTTGAGGCTCTGTCTCAAAAAAAAAAAAAAAGAATCCTTGGGATGTGACCTGACCCTCCACCAAGTCTCCTTGGCTACCTCTGCCAGTCCCTTACTTCTGACAACTTGTTTCTTGTATTTCCCAATTCCATGTGCTTGCTCTGGCTGTTCCTGTTCCCTTAGCCATCAAGGCCCAAACTCAGCCTCCTCTGGGATGTCTTCCTGGATTGGTCACTAGTGTGGGGTCCATCTCTATCCAGTCATTCAGTGACTACCCAAGGAGCGCCTACTAAATGCAAGGTCCAACCACCTTGGTTTCCCCACCAGAACCCTGAGGAACCCTGAGTGATGTCCAGGGTACTTGGACCCTTCCCTCCTCTCTCAGTAGTTATTCACAGCCTTCTTGCCCACCATGTGGCCCCCAGTTGAGCTGGGCCTACATAGGGAGGGGGTGGATGCATCTAAACCTGGGGTCTTTAAGGTGAGAAGGGCAGGAAGGGGAGGGTGTTCCTTTCCCCCCATCCCCACCCAGACCCACAACTGGGGAAACAGGTTTACCAGCTGATGTCAGCTCTCACTACTGACTGGGAGGGGCACAGGTGTTGCTGGCTGGGTGCATGCCAACTCAGGGTCTCTTAACATCCTCTATCAGTTCCTCCCCTCACCTTGTACTCTCCCTCCCCCAAGCACACATACAATAGGTCCCTAGCAGGACTCAAAATTACACAGCACTATCCCTCCCTGGGAGCTCAGCACAAGGGGTGGGGATGGTGTTCCGGGAGCAGAAGCAGGACCAGGCAGCAGGAAGGCAGTGCTGGGAGGCTGGCCTTGCTTCCTCTCCCTGGGCAGGCTGGCTCCGCCTGCTCCTGGGTATGCTCTCACATCCTGGATTTGTTTGCCTGGCCCCAGGATGCCCCCTGCCTACCCAGGCTTCCAAAGCTACCACCAGCTATCCTGTGCCCCATACCTGTCCAGTGAGGTGATGAGCTGAGGGCAGAGGTACCAGCACAGATACTGAGTGCTAAACACCTTCTGAGGAGGTAAGAGGCAGGTAACTGTGCAGAGCTCAGCTAGAAGGGGCAGCAGGGGGCAACCATGCTGCAGGTACAGTCCCGGTATCTATCTGGGTCTGTCAGAACACTCCAAGCAGCCTGCCATCCAGCCTGAAGAACTATCATTAACATCTCTCAGATGAATTTAAGCCCCCTTCACCTGGTCACGAACCAAGAACCTGCCCTGAGCTAAGGAGCAATTAGAGGTAAGAAGACCAGAGTAGTTTCCCCTCAGACTCTTTGCTCTTTCACATGGACCAGCCATTGGAGATGGAGACAGAAAGGCTGGAGTGAGGGGACACGATGGCTACAGAGAAGCAAGGAGCTCTTTGTGGTCTAGGCTAGCCATAGTGGCTATACCTCTGCAGAGTCCTGGCAGCCCCCAGAGGTCAGGGCTGTGTCAGTTTTATAGGCGGGGAAGCAGAGGCTCTGAAGTACAGACTTTGGATTGGCCTGGCTCACATCAAAAAGGGACTCTACTCCATCCACTGCCTCCTGCCAGGGACCTGGACCTCTCACAACCTGGACAGTAGAAAGAGGTTATGGCCCTTATGGCCTGGATTCCAGTCCTTGGGAGATGTTTAGTCAGCCTCTTCAGAGGGCCAGCTGGTCTGAGCATGAACCCCCCTCCCCGCCCCTCCACCCCAGTGACAAGCTGTTCAGGGGCATACAATGATCCATTGTGCCCAGGACACACCTGAGCCAGAAGCATGATGCCAGGCAGGTGCAGGGAGGAGGAGTGTGTTGGGTAAAAGGCAGGGAGGTGTTACCTACGGATCCCTCCTTGCTGTGGGTGCAGGAAGAAAGTAAAAGCTTATGTGTGTGAGACAGAGTTTGAAGGACACCAAATTCTTAGCGGATGGGACACCAGGATTAGTTACTTCTTTCACCTTCTAAGGCCACCTTTGGTGGTTTCTGAGACAAGGGAGCCCAGGAGAAAAGTGCCTCCCTCCATCCCTTTCAAACATTCCTCCTGACCTCAAGCCTCCAATCCCACCCTCTGCATCCCAAGCAAAATCTTATCTTCCACTCTTAGAGAGGTGAGGGGGCACTCTCCCCCCCAAACGTGGGTGGGTGGGGCTGCCTCAAGTCCAAGAAGACCTTATTACTGCCTGTTCCTGGAGACGTCTGGCTTGAGAAGGGCTCCGACAGGAGCATCCCCTCTCCAGCCCCTACCCCTACCTGCCCAGATCCCCTAACATATTCAGACTCGTTGGCCACGACCATCTAAGTGGACCGCACCCACAAGAGGAGCAGCCCACAGGTAAACTGAATCCCACTTTTCTCCCCTCCCCCGCCAGTCTCCAGTTCTTTCCAAGCCTCAGTTTCCTCATCCGTAAAGCGGCGAGTGTCCAGCTGCCTCGACCCAGGACCTTCTGCTCCTGCAAGCAAGACGCAGGCTGCACGGTCCCGCTAGAGGGGTTACTATGAAGTGCGCGCCCGCGTTCTCAGATCCTCAAGTGTAAGTCCCAGAGGCACCGGCTGGCCGGGGGCACACACGTGTGTGGGGAGACGGAGGACATCCCGCGTGCGCGCGCACATCTCCTCAGCCCCTGCATCGCTGCGAGCAGGTGCAACGAGCGCGGGGGTGCGAGAAGCAAGGGGCACAGAGGGGGCGGGGCGGGCTCACCTGCGCGTAATAGAGCAGCCACAATTCGTACAGCCGCTCTGAGGCGGCCATGTCCCGGCCTGGCTCCGGCCCCCGCTGCGCGCCACCTGTCGCCGCCTCCTCCGCGCCGCCCGCCGGTTGCCCCGGGCCAGGCCCATGGGCGGAGGGCGTCACTCCGGGGTGGAGCGGCGCGGTACCACTTAGGGGAAGTCTGCGGCTCTGACCCCCGCCACGCTGAGCCGCCCAAGTCAGCACGCCCCTCCTCCTCGCGGACCGCCGCCCGGCTTCCTGCACTTCACCGCAGCCACCGCCGCCCCGCCTCTCCCGGGACCGAGCAAAGGGCGGAGAGCCGGGCAGGAGGAGGAGCCTAAGGTCAGGGCGGCCAGGGAGAGTGCTGCGCCGCCCCGCCCGCTGCAGGCCGCGCCTCCACTGTGCCTCTGGTAAGGCCAGTCTGAGCCTCCGGGACAGAGAGATGATGGGTTGGGGTCAGCGATTCCATGCTTGCCCAGCATCTGGATCCTCCAGGGACGCAACCGCCTGGTTGGATTTGCAGCCAGTCGGGAAGAGGCTGCGGGCCGCGTGGGGATGGCCAAGGTCCTTTACATAGCCACCTACATGATGACCACTTGTAGCGCTTACCACGTGCCATTCTAAGAGCTTTATGGGAAGACCTAAACGCCACTTTTGAGTTACAGCTATTTGTGGAGTAGGATTAGAGGGGGAACAGAGAGCAGCAGGACTATCCTGAAATACCTTAAGGGGAGCGATGCTCTCGGTGGGTCTCTTTCCTCCTCCCTCCAAGCCTTCCCAGATGCTTCAGTGGAGGCGACCTTCACTCCAGGGCCCAGCGTTTACTTCACATTTTCATTCCTTTAACTCAGTATTTTCCAACCTATTTTTTTTTTTAATCTCACTGCACACTGGAACCTATGAACTTTCGCTGCCACATATGTTGACCAAAAAAAAGTAAAAAAAAGAATATATTTACAGTGCTTTGAACGTCTTTTGGAAATAATTTAATTAATGATTTTTAAATATTTTCATGGCACACCTAAGATCCTCTTGTGGCACACCAGTATGCAGAGGTTCGGTTTACCGGTTGAAAATCACTGCTTTAACCTTATGAGGTGAGTGTCTTATGGCTCTGTTTTACAGATGGAAAAACTGAGCCCCAGATGGGCCAAATGAGGACCACCTGGGCAGCCAGGGCCAGCAGGAACAAAGACCTAGGCCTGATTGATTATGCTGGGTCACTACTATCATACCATCATCACCCCTGTGCCCCTTTTCTTGTGCCCTGATTGCCTGTGACAGGGGTCAGACCCCTTGTTAGGGCTGGGGGCAAGTTTGTCTGCCCCAGAAAGATACTATTGGTCCTAGGAATTGATCAGTCTAGGGACCTCTAGACCTTGAGTAGCCTAAAGACAAACCCTGCCTGCATAACTATCCTGTTCTGTCCTCCTAGCTTCTTGGGCTACCCCTCCAGTCTGGTCTTTTCTCTTCTCCATTCATCCTAGCACTGAGCTGACGATTCCTGAGCATCTACAACCTTCATGGCAAGCCTTAGCAGGGCATTCCATCCACTGTAGGGGAAAGAGCCTAGAGAAACCCAAGTTAGTGAGGTTAAGAGGGTCTATGGACCCAGAAGGAGGCTAGACATGGAATCTATGGCAATGGCGTTCTAAAAGAAGTTGGAAAGGGAGGAATGGGCATTGACCTACAGCCACTCTGGTAAGGGAGGGAGGCCCCATTAAAGGAACAGCCTTCCTAAGAAGCTAGTCATCCCCTTGCAGGGGACATTGGGTAGTGCAGTATGGTGATGGTGGAAGACGTGGCCTCCTACCCCCAGGTGAGAAGAACTGTGGTTTTGGGGATCCCTCACATGCTGACAAAAATTCTTTTTTTTTTTTTGAGACAGAGCCTCAAGCTGTCCCCCTGGGTAGAGTGCCGTGGCATAGCTCACAGCAACCTCCAACTCCTAGGCTCAAGCGAGTCTCCTGCCTCTGCCTCCCAAATTGCTGGGACCACAGGTGCCCGCCACAACACCTGGCTATTTTTTTTTTGGTTGTAGCCATCAGTGTTGTTTGGCGGGCCCGGGCTGGATTCGAACCTGCCAACTTAGGTGTATGTGGCTGGCGCCTTAGCCACTTGAGCCACAGGCACGGAGCCAAAATTCTTTTTTTTTTTTTTTTTTTTTTTTTGAGACAGAGCCTCAAGCTGTCACCTTGGATAGAGTGCCATGGCATCACAGCTCACAGCAACCTCCAACTCCTGGGCTCAAGCAATTCTCCTGCCTCTGCCTCCCAAGTAGCTGGGATTACAGGTGCCTGCCACAACGTCTATTTTTTTTTTTTTTTGGTTGCACCCGTCATTGTTGTTTGGAGGGTCTGGGCTGGATTCGAACCTTCCAGCTTAGGTGTTCTGTGGCTGGCGCCTTAGCCGTTTGAACTACAGGCGCTAAGCCCTGACAAAAATTCTTGATTTCAGCCTAGTGGAGTGGAGATAGGGAAGGGCAGATCAGCAAGTAGAAGACTCTGCAGGAAGAAAAACCCTGGCAGCTTCTGCTGCAGAGCCTTGAACCTTGTAGCCACTTGCTAAAGTGGAAGCCAAACCTACTCTTCCTCTATTAGGGGGTAGGAGGACCGGGTCCTGGGCCCACTGCCTCCAGGTTGGAGTTTGCTCATCTCCAGGAAAGGCAGCTTGACCTTGAGTACTTTGCTGCTACAGGAAGGAGTGGGATAAGAGGGGATCATCTTTGACCCAAGGGGAAAGGCCATCCAGCCAGGTCCTGCCCTGCACAAATCGCACATACAGGGCTTGACAGCACTTGGTCAGGTGAGCCTGGGAAGCCATTGACAGTTGGAGAGGTGTGGAGAGGCAGACCTCATATTAGGATGGAATCGAGGTGGAGGGTCATGGAAGGCTTCCTGAAGGCATACGAGCCTTGAAGAATCAGGATAAGTGGACAAGGAAGGGTCCAGAGGCCGGCATGGAGGAGGCTGGAGTTAGGGGCAAAACCAGAGCAATCGACACACTCTACTCTCCTCCTTTCAGGTCTGATTCCAGTTGTCACTTTCTCACTGATTAGCATTGGACAAATCGAGCCTTAACACCTTTTTTTTTCCGGCTCGTCACCTGCGAGGCAATTTGCCCAGTAAAGGGTGGGGCGGGCTCTCCCGTTACAACTTAGTATTGATTGGCTTGCTACACTTCCGGCTCTCATGTTCTCGTCCTTGGATTGGCAGTGAGACGTTCATCTCCTCTTCTTGGGCCTGCGCGATGCAGAACCAGAGAAAAGGAGGGGTTGGTGGGCAAGATGGCGGCCCCTCCTGCCGGTGTAGGCCGGCTAGAGGAGGAGGCGCTGCGGAGAAAGGAACGGCTAAGAGCCCTGCGGGAGAAAACTGGGCGCAAGGTGAGAAATGCAGAGTGAGGGCTAAAGCGGAGGCATCCAGTGTTTGGGGTCTAGAACGGGGGTTGAGAGGAAAAGGAGATTATTTGGGAAGGACAGCCACCGAAGCGCGCATGCGCGGTCGCTGGTGCATGCGCGGGCCGACGGCGTCCGCCTACAAATCAGATGCCAGGACTTACCAGGCTTGGTGCAGAAAGTGTACGCGGGGGTTGGTAGGGCAGTGGTCTGCCACCCGCAGTTCCTTTGGCCCTTGCCTGCCAAGCGAGTGTTACCCGTGTAGGTGTCCAGGGCTCCTTCTAACTTTAGACTCTTGTTGGTTTGGGCGTGATCTGTTCCTTTTCTCCGAGGCGTAGCCAACCTTCCACCCCCGTGCTACATTTCCCTGAGTCTGGCAGACTCCCCTGTTCGACAGCGCGCTTTGGACACAGCAAGTGGCTGTGCAATGGGCGCGCAGCCCCAGTCATCGAGTATAAAAATCCAGAAGAAAAGATTTACGAATTTCTAAGTTTTGGTGGGTGGACAGGAGAGAAATGTTGAAACCACGAGGAGGTTTTGGTCTATGTCCTGTTGCTTGTGGCACAAAATTCCAGTTACGGAGCCAACAATGATTGCTAAGTAAGAAATAATACGACACATGTCTTGGATGGGAGCAGGGGTCTCAAATTCGTCTGCCTCTCTAAGGAAGGGCTTTTAAAGGAGGGACCAGGCGCTGTGTTAATCTGTTTTGAGGGCAGGTGGAGGAATTGTGAATCTTGGCGTCCAGAAGTCTGCCCTAAAGCTTTCTGAATCTCAGCTCCTTTGTCTGAGACAGGGGTCCTCAAACTACGGCGGGCCGCCGAGGACATTTGTCTGGCTCACCGGGTGTTTTTGCCGCCGCTGCCTGTCCTGCTTAGCAGCCTACTCTTTCCGGGCCCGCAGTCCGGCCCTCCAGCGGTCTGAGGGACAGTGAACTGGCCCCCTGTTTAGAAAGTTTGAGGACCCCTGGCTGAGATGAAGAATATCCATCCTTTTAGAGCCAGTGCAGTGGCTCTTGGGTGGAATCTTGTAGAATCCCGCGCGTTTGGAGGCCAGGAGTTTGAGCCCATCATTTCTTAAAGGGTCATGTAGTTAAGGGAGGGGGTTATGAAAAACATACAGGGGTTCATGGAGCTAGTTAGAGAAAGAGGAGAGCGCTTTAGTTCTTTCCCAGGCCGCTTCCCTGGGGATGAGCTGACTATTATTAGTTGCCAAATTGGGAATCATTTTCCCTTGCTTTCCTTTAACTTCAAAATGGTCCGATTTCATTTTTGCTTTGTTCATCTTTCTGAAGTAATGGAGAGGAAGAACAATTATGAAGTTCACTAACTGTGTGCAAACTTGTTCCTCGGGGCTGTGGGACTTCATTTCCCTGAGCCCAAGTTTCCTCATTTCTCCAGTGGAGGGATAACAGCTCTTATGCATTCACCCTCACTGGGTTAGTTTGAGATCTAATAGAATAAGCTTCCTGAAAGGGTCCTGGAGACCACAGAAGGCTGAGATAGGTAAGAATTATGTCCTTCACTGTATGGAGCACAAACAATATTAAATATCTAGACCTGTCTGATGTAGGGGAAACAGGGATTTTTCCAACTTAAAATAAACCCAGGCTGGTCAGTCTGGCCTCTATTTTCCTTTCTGAGTGGCAGTCTTGTCCTGTGGGAAAGCAAAAGGGGAGGTAATAGAGAGTGGAAAGCTGACCCTATTGGGTTGTGCTTTTGTTGGCATCCTGTTGAACATATCAGATAGCCATCCGCCAAACTACCTGGACCAGGGAAGCTCAAACCTCAGCCTTTCAAACAGTGGATCGTCCCACCTGAGCTCTTTGCTTGGAGTTAGGGCCCAAATTATTGGGGCTGAATCTGAGATTAGAATACAATGGACCTTGGAGCCCATTGCCAGGGGAGAGATTTGCAGACCATCAGGAGAACTGGCCTTTAAAGAAGGATTCTTTCTTTCTTTTTTTGGAGGGAGTTTCACTATGTCACTCTTGGTAGAATGCTGTGTGGCGTCACAGCTCACAGCAACCCCAAACTCTTGGGCTCACGCGATTCTCTTGCCTCAGCCTCTCAAGTAGCTGGGACCACAGGCGCCCACCACAATGCCTGGCCACTTTTTGTTGCAGTTGTCATTGTTTTAGCTCAGCAGTTCCCAACCTGTGTGTCATGACCCACAGGAACTGTATTAAAGGGTTGCGGCATTAGGAAGGTTGAGAACCACTGTTTTAGCTGGACGGGGCTTGGTTTGAACTCGCCATGCTCAGTTATGTGGCTGGCGCTGTAACCACTGTGCTACAGACGTTGAGCTGAATGTGTAACTTTTCGAGGAACTACAATATTGTTTTCCGCAGTGGCTGTATCATTCCCACCAACAGTGAACAAGGCTTCTAATTTCTCAGCATCCTTCCCAACACTTGTTATTTTCTTTATTTAAATTATAGCCATCCTAGGGCGGCGCCTGTGGCTCAAAGGAGTAGGGCGCCAGCCCCATATGCCGGAGGTGGCGGGTTCAAACCCAGCCCCGGCCAAAAAAAAAAAAACTGCAAAAATTATAGCCATCCTAATGGGGGTGAAGTGGTATCTCCTTGTGGTTTTGATGTGTATTTCCCTAATGATAAGTTATGCTGAGCATCTTTCATGTGCCTATTTGTCATTGGTATTCTTGGAGAAGTATCTTCAGGTTCATTGTTTATATGTGTGTGTGTGTGTGTGTATATATATTTTTTTTTTTTTGAGACAGTCTCACTTTGTCATTGCCTGTGGTAGAGTGCTGTGACGTCACAGCTCCCAGAAACCTCTAACTCTTGGGCTCAAGCAATTCTCTTGCCTGAGTCTCCTGAGTAGCTGGAACTACAGATGCTTGCCACAACGCCCAGCTATTGTTTTTAGAGATGGGGTCTCGTTCTTACTCAGGTGGTCTTGAACTCATGAGCTCAGGAGTCCACCTGTTTTGGCCTCCCAGAGTGCTAGGATTACAGGCATGAGCCACTACTCCTGGCTTATTGTTGTATTCTTAATTGTTTATCTTTTTGTTATTGAGTTGTTTATATGTTCTAGATGTTAAACCATTATTAGGTATGGGATTTAGTAATTTTTTTCCCATTCTCTGGGGTTATCTTTTCACTTTCTTGGTAGTATCATTTGATATACAAAAGTTTTTCAATTTTGATGACATTCCATTTATCTGGTTTTGGTTTTGTTGCCCACATTTCTAGTGTCATATTCAATCCCCACAGTTCTTTTTTTTTTTTTTTTTTTGAGACAGAGTTTCACTTTATCGCCCTTGGTAGAGTGCTGTGGCGTCACACAGCTCACAGCAACCTCCAACTCCTGGGTTTAGGCGATTTTCTTGCCTCAGCCTCCCCAGTAGCTGGGACTACAGGTGTCCGCCACAACACCTGGCTATTTTTTTGTTGCAGTTTGGCTGGGGTTGGGTTTGAACCCACCACCCTTGGTATATGGAGCTGGCGCCCTACTCACTGAACCACAGGCACTGCCCAATCCCCACAGTTCTTGAGTGACTCTATTAAGTGGGGAGACTGGGGAGGAAGTATGGACTGCTGGCTGCTGCCTGATAAGACCACATTTTTTTTTTTTTTTGAGGCAGAGTCTTACTTTATCCCCCCCAGTAGAGTGCCATGACATCATAGCATCCCAGACTCCTGGGCTCAAATGATCTTCCTGCCTCAGCCTCCTGAGTAGCTGGGACTACAGGTGCCCACCACAATACAGGTCTCACTCTGGTGCAGGCTGGTCTTGAACTCATGAGCTTAGGCAGTCCACCCACCTCAGCCTCCCGGAATGTTAAGGTTACAGGCATGAGTCACTGCATCCTCCCTAAGACCACATTTTTAGAACAGGCCTCTAACATGACAACACACTCCAGAACTGAGCACTTTCTTAGCCTGCACCTGCCAATGGACTGCACCTTTTTGCTGTGTGGGAATGGTTTCTTGCTGGTCCACTAGCAGTTAGAGGTAGGTCCTTCACTGAATTACTCCTGTGTGCGTAGTTCTCCTGGAGGCCTCAGGATTTGGGGCACGAGGTTGTTTTTTCTAATGGTTCTATTTTCCTTCCTGGGCTATAAAATTCAGTTTAGTGATACTATGGATGAATCAGAGTCCTGAGATTGTGGCATTTGAAAAGAGACAAGTAGGGGTTGCGATGTTTCTGTAAGTTATTCAGCATAAAGGTTTGTTGTAGTTGTGCAGCTGGTTTTTTTGTTTGTTTTTTGTTTTTAGAGACAGAGTCTCACTTTGTCGCCCTTGGTAGAGTGCTGTGGCATCATGGCTTATAGCAACCTCTAGCTCTTGGACTTAGGTGATTCTCTTGCCTCAGCCTCCCAAATAGCTGGGACTACAGGCACCCAGCACAACTCCCAGCTATTTTTTTTTTTTTGGCAGTTTTTGGCTGGGGCTGGGTTTGAACTAGCCCCCTCCGGCATATGGGGCTGGCGCCTTACTCCGTTGAGCCACAGGCACTGCCCTATTTTTTTTTTTTTGCAGTTTGGAGGGGCTGGGTTTGAACCAGCCACCCTTGGTATATGGGGCCACCGCCCTACTCAGCCACAGGCACCGCCATGTGCAGCTGTAGTTTTTACAAAGAACTTCCTTGTCAGTCCACCTGATCTAATTTGAGGCAGGCAAAGCAAGAGGATAAGAGGTACTGGGATCCTAAAGTCCTGGAAGGAAAGTGATGTCTCCTGGATTCTAGCCCATGTAAGACCCCTGAAGGAGGAGGATTTTTTAGAAGACACAGCACTGAAGCAGTGTCCTGTACAGCCAGCCCAAGTTAACAGGTGGATAGATTGTACTGGTGGAGTTCATTTTTTGGGAAAGACAAGGGGGGGGTCTGGGGAAACTTATGGAAAGGCAGCTGGGACTCGACCTGAAACAGAAAGGGTGGGGATTGAGTAGCTAGGAAGGAGAGTGTTCTAGGGGAGTAGTACAAAGGTGGGATCACTCAGGGATGTAGAGATGACAGTGGAGATGCTCCAGAGAGTTTGACAGCAAGTACTTGGCATTGACTGGGGCAGGGCACGGTTGAAAGTACTAGGCTAGGTGCTTTGGCAGCCATGTTCTGCAGGAGCCAGGGTTTCCAGCAGGGAGAGTAGCCAGCCCAAGCACACTTTTCTATAATGTACTTGTTTCTCTATCAGGAGAACTGGCCTTTAAAGAAGGATTATTTCTTTCTTTTTTTTCTTTTTGAGACAGAGTCTCACTATGTTGCCCTCAGTACAGTACTGTGGCGTCACAGCTGACAGCAACCTCAAACTCTTGGGCTTAAGCAATTGCCTCAGTCTCCCAAGTAGCTAGAACTACATGTGCCTGCCACAATGCCTG
>CAUYTI010127382.1:0-10674 GCA_963575145.1 Galago senegalensis | reverse complement strand
GCTTGAGCCCAGGAGTTGGAGGTTGCTGTGAGCTGTGATGCCACAGCACTCTATCCAGGGGGATAGCTTGAGGCTCTGTTTCAAAAAAAAAAGAAAAAAAAAAGGGTGAGGTTTAGAAGCCAAGATCTGAACACCGCACACTTCTTTGGATCTGGCAGATGTTTCTGGCTTCTGGGCTTGGATAAGGGATGCAAAAGAAGTGAGATCCTGAATAGGCCCTGACCCATGGGCAACCAGACTGCACAGGCCGAGGCATATGCAAATAGTCGCACACACTGATGTGAAATGACCACCATTGTGATGCAAGGCCCAAGGCCACACAGCTGAGCTGTACTCAGAGCACTGAGCAAGATACCTGGCTGCTGTGAAGTTCTACACCCTCTGCTGTGCCCAGGCCAAGATGCAGACCCTGAGGGGCTGGGAGCTGGGGCCAAAGGAGGTGCTGGCCAGTGGAGAACCGAGCAACCAGTGGGGGCTGACAACCCACCTCCCGCATGCATGAGTGTTGAGGCTGAGCCCATCTGCGGTTGGCAAAATAGAAGCCTCCCAACATGTCTGTGTCCTTAGCCCCGGACCCAGTGCATGTGCTCCTCATCTGGCAAGACAGATTTTGCAGATGGGATTAAGAATCTTGCCGTGGGGAGATGACCCTGGGTGGTCTGGATTGCAGGGCCTTAGTGACAGGGATGCAGGGGGACAGCCAGAGGAGATGCCATGGCAAAGGTGGGGATCAGAATCGGTTGCGGAGCTGGAAGCTGGGACCGCAGGACAAGGATCTCTTGCGCCTCTTGAAGCCTCCAGAAGGAACCAGCCTGGGACACCTTCACCTTACTCTGTGAGACCCATCTGGATGCCACAGCTGCAAGATGGTCCTTTGTGTTGCTTAAGCCACTGTGTCTGGGGCAGGCTGCTGTGCCCCGCAGGGACGTGAAGCTCCCATGGGCGCTGGGCTATGTAAGCCTGGAGGATGGAGCTAATGGCCAAGGCGGCTTGTGTGGAACAGACACCCCTTTTCTTGAAGACCCGAGGTGTTTGGCACCTGCAGGGGAGCTTAGCACGGCTTGTTCTTCCTTATTCTCAGGAGCCTGCTGGGTTGCAGAAGGAGTTCCTCCCCTGGGTGTCGCTGGGCCTGCTGCTGGGAGCCCGCCTGGCCAGACAGGAGCATATCCCACAGGTAAACATCCTTGGCTCACAATGTGCTCAGGTTCAGACCTGGGCACCCAGGAGTGTCTGACTCAGGGCTTCTCAAAGTAGCCCCAGACTTCCCACCTTAAAATCACGGGGTTGGGGTGGAGGCTTGATAAATGCACATGCCCGGACCCTGTGCTCAGAGGTTCTGATTCAGTGGGACTGAGGCAGGACCTGGGACTCTAAATTTCCATCTGGGGCCCCTGGGACTCTACATCTGCCCAAATGGGGGAAACACCCCTAGAAGCCCTGTGGGAGACACTCGATGGGAACATGAGAGGAGGTAGATGAGAATGTTCCCCTGCTATGAAGTACAGGAAGGGCCTCCAGACACAGGCTTTGGGGGGCTGTCTCCAAGGATGGGTGGGATGATGGGATCAGTGCATGCAAGCGGGGCCCAGGAAGCTCCGGGCTTAGGAGGTGGAGATGTCCCTTACCCTGTGGGGGCATGGAGACCCTGGTGTCCCATGCTGACCTTTGACCTTTGACCTTTGCTCAGACACCCCCCACACACACACACACATCCTCCAACTTTCTTTTCTTGTGATCAGTGCTGTGCTGCGTGCGGTCACTCGGGGTGTGTAAGATCCCATGTCAGGCAATGGGACAGATGATTTTGTGTGAAAGTACAACACCCACCCTACTGCTAGAGTAGGAACAGAGTTGTCCCAGCTCAGAGCTGGTTGTGAGATGTTGGGCTGCTGCTTCCTCCTGGGGGAGTGGAGTCTAGATTCTAGAAGTGTCTGTGCTGCTTGACCACTGGCCTTGCCCCATAGGGGTGGAGCATTTACTTCAGAGCCCCTAGGCCCAGAGCCAGAGAGGCCTGAAGCAGGTGCTCCCACTTATCCAAGGGCATGGGATAAAGAGACTCTTTCTGTCTCTCCTTCCCTCTCTGCCTGCCTCACTGCCCCTTCTCCCCATTCTCTCTCTTGTTCTCTCCTGTAGAGAGCTGGCAGCCCAGGTAGTGTCTCTGCCAGAGGTCTGTGGCTGAGTCCTGACCTTGAGGAACAGGAAAGCTCATTTCCCCACATTTCCAGGCCCTGGGACTAGATAGTGCTCAGGACAGGTGGGGTCACAGTCCTGGAGCCTGGATTCTGGCAGGAGATCACCAGCCTCAGACTGGTGACAAGGGAGGTGGCCTTGAAGAGCTCTGCAGTCCTATGCAGCTGGTGGCCACTGCACAGGATGGTGCAGACAGAGCTTGTGTCCATCCCTGCAGACAGTTCTGCTGGACAGTGCCTCCTGGGAGGGCCAAGACCTGCTAGTGCTGCAGATTGGGATGGGACCTCATGCTCTGTGTAGACCAGAGGTCTGACCACAGGAAGCTCAGGTTCAGACAGCTGTCCAGGTCAGATCTGCTGGGCCTGGCCATGAAGGGGATAGGGACTAGGTTGAGAGTAGAGCTGGTGGGATTCACAGGTAGGCAGATGTGCTATGTGAGGGGGGCGGGCAGTGATCTGAATAGGAGGGGGGCATTTTGAGAGATGGGGAAGAGAGGAAGGGCTGGTTAAGAAGGCAGAACGGAGATTTCTGGGATGCCCCCATGGCCCCAGATGTCCCTCCTTAAAATTACCATGGGGTGAGGAAGGTGCTTGTTAAATGCAGGTGCCCAGTCTCTGCACCCGAAGTTTTGATGCAGTGACCATCTGGAGCGGGGGACCATAATGCAGAATGGCCACTCTATGCCAGCCTGCCCTGGGGAGAAATGAGTTCCCTCTGGCCATCTTTCTGTAGCACACATACTCACAGCTGGGGAAACAGAGGCTTCGGAGCTAAGTGGTGGGTCCAGGTCATCATGAGTAGTGTGGGTGGATGAGATTTAAAGCCCCATCTCTAGGGCTCCGCCTAAGTCCACAGCCCAGACCTCTGGCGGTAGGTTTAGGAATTGGAGACTGGAGGGCAGGTCTGGTGTCCTACAGAATCTGAGACCAGGCTAACCACACCCCTCCATCTTCCCCTACCAGACTTGACCTTGCAGCTGCTGGCTGTGCGGAGGAAGAGTGGGCTGCCAGACCCTGACCTGCAGCAGACCCTGCGGGGCCGGCTCCGACTGCTGGAGGGCGACAGCAGGGAGGTGGCACGTGCGCTGGGGGTGAGTCTGGCCCTGTGAAGCTGGGGTGGTGTTGCAGAGCTGGGGTGAGGGAGTTGGTGCTTGAGAACCGGAGAAGAGGCAGGTGCCATGAACAGGTCCAGTTGAGTACAGTAGCCTTGGAGGGGAGGGCTATGACATGGGTCCTTGGGGGCCAGGATGGGGTCATCGGAATGGAGGAAAGAAGGAGGCCACCCCACAAGCTTGCCTCTTGGGGTCTGTGGCTGTTCCCCACCCCAGCACAGGTGATTAATGCATTTTCCCTTTCTCCCTGCCCCCTCCACCTCTGAGGGTTTTCAAAGCTTCTTTGACAGAGACTCAGAAGGTCTGGTGGGAAGTGGACATTATTTTTGCAGTTGTGACAGAGCCATCCCCTGTTGTCTTCTGCACAAAGCAATGTTCTGGGGAGGATGGCATGGAGGGCACTGGGGGTGGGGCACTTGGGGTCAGCCTGGCCTGGCCCTGCCTCTCTGTGCACCTAGCTTCCTCAGCAGCACAGAGGGGAAGCCTGGGAAGCTACACGCCCGGGACCTGCCATGAGGACTGCGTGAATAACAAGCACCAAGCACCCACATGGTGCCTGCCAGGGCCCGCATGGGCTGCTGTGGGTGATGCCCGCAGGGTGGAGTGGTAGGGGGCTGGCTCTGGGTGTGAATCCTGACCAAGCCACTTATCTTGGCTAAGGATCATGTCTGGTTTTTCATCTATAGCCCCAGCCACACATGTCACTATTTGTACTCCCATGTTAGCTGGTGCTGCTTTGAATGCCCCATCACTGCCAGTCAATGGAGCTTGGGAAAGAGGGGTACTATAGGGGACTATGGGGCAGGGAGGTGAGGTCAGGTCACCAGGACTGAAAGCAAAGCCTGAGTAGACGGAATGTGACAGGAGAAGCTGAGGCTGTGTGTGTGTGTGTGTGTGTGTGTGTGTGTATGTGTCTGTGCGTGGGTATGTGTGTGCATGTGTATGTGTATGTGCGTGCGTATGTGCGTGCATATGTGTGTGTGTATGTGGACCAAGACAGGTGGGGTTGTTTGGGGGGCATAGGGGGTGTGGGGCCAGGGTGTGGAGCGCATGGCAGGTTTTTTCCCACAGCCCCAGGGAGCCACAGCAGGCTTAAAATCAGGGGAGGAGCTGACATGAGTTGTAAAGGGATCCACTCTGTGCATGCTGTCCCCTGCCAGGGCCACTTTTGCCAACTTTCTCTTGTGTAGCTCCGATGCACTGACTGTCAGTGGCTTCCCTGAAGCCCCTGGGAAGGTCTCTAACTCCTCTTTCTTTCTCTTAAGGAATTGTCAGCGCGGCTGTTGTCTATCCACAGCGACCAGGATCGGATTGTGGTAATGTTTAAGACTTTTGAAGAAATCTGGAAGTTCTCCACCTACCACGCTCTTGGTAAAGAGGTGACCCTCCCGTGATCAATTACAGAACTCCCCTAGGAGGACACTGGTTGCACAGCACACACTTTATGTGTCAAATAAGTGCTTTAGAATAGGTCAGCTCACAAGGGCCTCTCCTGCAAACATGCAAGTCGGTGCGTTCACTTTCTGTCTGGGAGGAGCGCTGGGCTAGCTGGAGCCATGGATGAATGCAGGTCTTAGTTGTGAGAATGATTTCAGCTGAATTTCCAGTTTCCTACACCCACTGTCCTGTGTGATTTCACTTCACTAGAACTTGAGGAAGGCTAGCTCCGATGGTCTAGCTCATGGCAACCCCAAACTTCTGCACTCAATTAATCCTCCTGGCTTAGCCTCTCGAGTAGCTGGGACTACAGGTGCCTGCTACAATGCCAGCTAGTTTTTTCTATTTTTAGTAGAGATGGGGTCTCACTCTTGGTCAGGCTGGTCGCAAATTCCTGAGCTCAAGTGATCCTCCCTCCTTGGTCTCCCAGAGTGCTAGGATCAGAGGCATTAGCCACCCGCTTGGCCTGCTATTAGAAACTTGATCCATCCTTGTGCCTTCTTTCTAAAGCTTGGTGTCCTGTTCAGAGATATTCATAGGGCCTGACCACATCTGCTGAGAATCTCCTCCATTTGAGGACTGAGGAAGCTGGGCTAGAACTGTAGTAGCAGTTTCCCAAGGCAGGGCTTCCTTACTGTAGTAGCAGTTTCTGGGCAGGGCTTCCTTATCCCTGCACATGCAGTGTCCTGAAGAGGTTTCTAAAGGAGGGAGATTGTCCCTGGCTCCCTGCTCCTCTGGCCCTCTGCTCCAGGCTTAGGTCACAGCATCCAGAAGACAGTAGCCTTTCCTGGCCCACCCTAAGTGTCCACTTCACACTGAGTAAAGGAAGGGTTCGCTCTTGGTCTGCCTCTGCCTTAAAAACAGAGGGTAGCCAGATGGCCTGCTGGTCAGGCCACAGCTAACAAAGGCTCGTGGTGTCCCAGAGATGAAGCTTTGCTCCACAGACGTGGACATGGCTTACACGAGCTGATAATGCAGGCTGGGCTTTTACAGGCGTGTTTTCAGCCATCCCTTGATGGCCCACAGGGCACTGCAGACTCACAGTCTCTGTAGGGACCCACATGAAGGCACAGAGATGTCACATAACTTGATCATAGTCACAGCTGCAGGGGATGGGGCAAGGCTTGACCTCTGGAGCCCAGCAGTCAGACTGCAGATGACTGGGTCGTGCCCAGCCCCCTGAGTTCCCTAAGGACAAGGTTGAGGGTTTCCCTGGGCCTGCTCAGTGCAGGTTTGGCCAACACAAAGGCCACACAGGCTTCCCTGCTCCCCTGGAGCCCACTGGTGACTTGGCCTGGCCTTCTAGGCTTCACACACCACTGCCTGGAAAACCTGCTCATGGACCAGAACTTCTGGCTGCTCTCGCCCAGCGAGGAGGAGGAGACAGCCATCCGAGTCCACGTGGATGAAAATGCCTTGAAGTTGACCCACGAGAGCCTGCTTGTCCAAGAAGGTGAGGACTGTGCCTGGTGATGACACCCTTGGTTAGGTACTGTGCTTGGGTGCCCTGACAGTCAGGTACCCTAGTCACTGAGAGACCCTGGTCAGCCCCCAAAGACACAGAAGCATCTGGGAAGCAGCAGAAGAGGCGTTGTATCTTGTGCCAACCCCCACCCTGAATTCCCAACTTGGCCGTGGTGTTGGCCTCACTGCTGACAGGGAACAGAGAGCTGTCTCTCCAGCCTGGCCATAGGATGGAAGAGTGGAACCCACTAAAAGGAAAGGGGAGACCCGTGGGAGGTGGGGATCTACCCAGCTGTGACTGGACTCGCTGGTGGCAGTCCAAGAGGAAGGGTCCTGGAGATCCCACATCTGATCTCACAAAGCACAGATAGGGAAACTGAGGCCCAGAGACAGAGTCTGAGGCCAAGCTAGCTGCCTAGAGCACATGAGGGCAGAGCCAGGATCCCACTCCAGTTCCCAGCCACCTAGGCTGGGCCCCTCTGCGTTTCTGTGGATGTGGAAACTGGAGCGGGGATCTCACACAGGTGGACTTCCCTGTGTAACCCAGAAGGGGTGGGTGGGAGGTCCTACCTGGCTGGGCAGGCCACCCTGAATAACTGCCTCTGTCCCATTGAAGGGTCCTTCTTTGTACTGTGTCCTGACCACCACGTGAGAGTGACAACTGGCCCTCAGGGTGCAGGGAGAGGCCCCCAGCCCTTCAGGCGAGCTTCAGGGGGTTCCCAAGGAGAGGTGGCCCCAGAAGCAGGTCCTTTGGCGAGCCCCAGCATGTCCTCTGAGGAGTTGGCAGTGGTGCCCCTGGAACCTCTGATCCCGTTTCATCAGTAGGTACCGACCTTCGCTGCTCTGCCCCTGCCTGCTGTGTGTGTGGCTGCATGACAGGCCAATGACATCACATGGTAGGGCCGCCCTGGAGTTAGACAGTGGGGGAGGGGCAGCATGGAGCTCTTCTCAGGCTCATCTGAAGAGTTTTTGAACTCTTCAGAGTGGGGAGGCAGACAGAAACCTGCACACATCAAACCAAAGGCAGGTAGAACCAGTGGATGTGAGGACAGGTGACGTATGAGTACCTGTTCAGTTGCTGAGGGTGGGCCTAAACTTGGCTTGGAGCTTCCTTCTCCTGACTTGCAATGTCTGTGAAGTAACAAGTTGTGGCTCTGCTTCTCTTACTGAGACCCGAGAGGAGTTTCTCCCAAGAACCCTGCCTGTGTACTATGGCCAGCATTGTCCCCACAGGGGCACGGGGCATGTCGTTATGCCATCTGGGCAGGAGGGACTGCCAATTATCTAGTCCAGCTCCATTCTAGCCAAAGGAACCGAGGCCTAGAAAGAGGAGTAATTTGTCCAGGTTATTCGGCAAGGTCACAGTACAGCCAAGATTTGAATCCAGGCCTTTGTTTCCCCCATCTTGGGTCCCCCCTCACCCCACACCGTACTGAGCTTCCTTGAGGCAAGCGACAGGGAAGGTGTCTGGGAGGTGTGCAGGGCTTCCAATTAACAGGGGTGTGCTGTTGCCTAGGATAAGGCACCTAGGCAGGTGGGCAGGGGTATGGGGCTCCCTGGAGGCCATGTGTATGTGTGCGGGTGTGTGTGTGTGTTGGGGGAGAGGTGGGGTCCATTCAGGGTCCTGGGGGATAGCTGACTTGTCCAGTCTCTGCCCAGAATGTATCTGCCCCAAATCTGAAATCCTGCAGCAAAGACCTCCCTCTCCCGGCTCCAGGTGGGCTCTCAGGGTCCCCTGGGACCCCATCGATGACTCTGTGGGTGAACAAGTGACCCCCAACACCCCGCTGATGGGTGAGTGCTTCCACAGGCCTCTCTTCCCCAGGTGTGGGGGGGATGACGAGGGGGCGGCACCAACATCTAGGAGTTTTCTGTGCTTGCCCTAAACACCTCCCATCTTCAAGGTGGTGAGCAAGCTCCACCACGTGAGCAGACCAGCAGTGCAGCCCTGTGGCCCAGTCACTGTCCCCAGATTGCTGAGTGTAACTTTGCAGACAATCTGACAGGACGTCCTGGGGCTCCTCTTTCTTTCTGGCACCATGTTAGGCACCTTGGAGGACCTTGGAGACTGGGACCTGGGCGGGCTGGCTCTGGCTAGATTTGCCACCTGCGCTAAGGCAGGACCTGCCACCCAGGCTTGTCCAGCCACAGCTCTTCTTTGAGAGAAGCTGGCACTGCCATCAGTCCTTTGGCTTGGATGCCAGCTCCAGCTTCGCACTCTGCACTAAGCTGTACCTGGCATATGGATAGCCTGGTGTACCTGGGAGGTGGACATGAAGCCTGGGGGAGGGAGGGAATAAGCAGGACTTGTGACCATTGCTGCACAAGGAAAGGACTGGGGCCTTGTGGACGGAAGGCTGAGGCTGAGTTAATCAACATCTCTGGCCTCAGTTTCTCATCTTCAGTGTTGGGACACAAACGCTCCCTCTGAGGATCATATAGCTGTCTGGCCTCACACGTTCAGTGAACAAGCTTCCCTGTAAACCTCCTCATGGGCACAAGACAAATTCCCTGGCCCCTCCCCTGGTCTCCCCTGCACTGACCATGTGGCCTCTTTTCTGCAGCTGTGGGCCTGGCCTCAGCAGTGGCAGACTGCCAGGGCTCGGGGCCTGAAGAAATGACCTTTCAAGGCGGCGACCTCATCGAGATCCTCGGTGCCCAGGTGCCTGGCCTGCCCTGGTGTGTGGGCCGACACATGGCCTCAGGCCAAGTTGGGTTTGTGCAGACTCATCTCATCAGCGCTCAGGGCCCAGTGTCCAAGTGAGTGGCTGGGACTCTGCCCCTTCCCTGAGACTATCTCCACTGCTCCTGCAGGGATCCTATGCCATCCCCCACGCAACACGCCTGCATGGGTCCTGGTTGACTCATAGTCCCTTCCCTAGTCCCCAGGTTTGTGGTGCTAACACTTTGTCCCCAACACCTTTCCCCAAAGTGCTGACAGGAAGGCATGCTCTGAGAGACACACATGCCCTTGTGTCCTAGTTTCCTGTAGCTGTGGTCACTAAGCACCACGCGCTGGGGGCTGTAGCAACAGAAATGTTCTGTTTTATAGTTCTGGAGACCACAGTGGCAGCAAGGCCACATTCCCTCTGCAGGTTCTAGGGGAGGGGACTCTTGCCTCCTTCAGCTCCTGGCAGCTCTGCGCTTCCTTGGCTTGTGGCTACGTCACTCCATGCTGCCTCCGTCTCCACGTGGCTGTCTTCCTTTGTGTATCTGTGTCTGTGACTCATTTTTCTCTTCTAGTGAGGGCACCAGTCTGACCCCATCTTAATTAATTACACCTGCAAAGATCCTATTTCGATAAAAAACGACCTTCCCAGGTTTTGGAAAGACATGATCCAGCACACCAGCCACTCTCCTTCATGAAGCCCTATGAAGCTTCTGGTCCAGACTTTGAGGTCCCCCACCACCCAGGCCCTTGTGACTCCGATTTTAAAGCCTGCCATTCACCACCAGTTTACCCTGAGTCTGCGGCATAGGCCGGCTCAGCCCTTCTGAAACAGGTCTGGGTTGAAACTGTGCCCCTGGCTGGGCTAATCCCTCCATCCTGCCCCTCTGGAGTTCCTGTGGGCTCTCACCAGCCACCAGTCCCACCTGTATGGCTCATGCCTGGGAACACTCTTCTGGCCACACACCTGTCTTTGTGTGAACTGTCCTCCACCTCATCTAAGACTCGCCTGTCACTACCAAGGAACTCCAAGGGGAGGGCTCTCTGGGTACCTCTGTGTCCCTGCTGCCCAGCATCAGGAAAGTCTTTGGAAAGTGGTCATCAAGTATCCTTTGACAGAGTTCTGTTCCCCTGGACTTGATCTTGTCAAGACCTCAGTCAAGGAGCTCAGAGAAAGTGGGTATACAGAAAGGGCCCTTTACTGGGTCCTATGATTCTGGTCCTGTCTCCCCTGCTGTGGATCTCACTTCCCACAAAAGAGATGCTCGTCTCCCATGGCCCTGTTCCATGCTTGATTATGTGACGGACCAAATCTCAGAGGCTGTTTGGTGTTATGCCTTGTCCAACCATCATTTCATTTTGTCCCTATAATTCAAAGTGTCCGTTTGCTTTGGCACCTCCTTGCACTTGTGCCTCAAAAGTGGGTAGAGGCCATGTCGACAAGGGCAGCTGGATTGGCATTTCCCAGGTGTGTTCCCCACCCCACCCCACCCCGGCCCCATCACCAGCTTCCTCATGTTCTGTTCATATCCCCTTACTGATGGTCTCCAGGGAGTCCTGGCACAAGCAAGGCATCTTTTCCTGTTGAAAGGTGCTCCTCAGTAATTCGACCTCTGGGATTCTCTTCTCCCATGACCCTAATTTGCTTCTTGCTGAGCTGGTGTTCTTTCTTTTTTTTTTTTTTTTGAGACAGAGCCTCAAGCTGTCCCCCTGGGTAGAGTGCCGTGGCATTACAGCTCACAGCAACCTCCAACTTCCTGGGCTCAAGCGAGTCTCTTGCCTCTGCCTCCCAAGTAGCTGGGAC
>CAUYTI010127381.1:0-41455 GCA_963575145.1 Galago senegalensis | reverse complement strand
GTTGCTGTGAGCTATAATGCCATGGCACTCTACCCAGGGGGACAGCTTGAGGCTCTGTCTCAAAAAAAAAAAAAAAAAAAATAAAAAGAAAGTTAATACTTAAAAAGCAGCCACCGTATGGTTCAGACCATACCGTGGCCTTCAGACCACCGTGGCCTTCAGATCATAGTTGGACAGTTACCGCACAGAGGAAGATGGAATTCTCTGGTTAGTTAGGAATGAGCTTCTTATGTTAGGAAGGGATCATCACTGGTCTTTTATTATCTAAATTACTCTTTAGTTTTCTAGGTTTTTTTGGTTTGTTTGTTTTTGGTGCTGTGACTCAGATTTGAACTGATCTTTAGTTCTCTTCACAGAAGTTTTGATTGTTAAATTTTATGGGAATTCCAGTAGTATATGACTAGCCATGAAAACTGAGGACATAACAGAAGTCCATAGTAAAATACTGATTGTAAATACGGCTTACAATTTATCAGCCCAGGTGGTTTTTATAAAAAAATTGTTTTTCCAAGAGTACACATTAGTCCAATACTTCAAATATAATCTTTATTATATTTTGCATTTTTTCTTGAAATCTTATATTAAAAGAGTCTGTGACCATCCCATAAATCTGATAACATGTCCTCCTACCATATTTTTACCTTAGACCAAACTGACTTGAATCTAAAACAAAAAATGTGAGGCAGTTGAGCCCTCAGTGTGTTCCAGAAGCCACTTCTTTCATCCCTGTGGGTCACTCCAAGATTATCAGCAGTGTACAAGAAAAAGCAAAAAAGTTTCTCAGCTAACGGAAGACTCTTCAGTTAGCATAGTGAAAGATTATGATCTGGACTCTTTCTTGGTCTAAGGTTTTTGGTTAGGAAGCATAAGAAGACATAATTTATATAGTAGGCCTTTGCGTATATAAACACCGTGCCAGTGCCAGTAAGATTCTAACTGGCCATTTATAATTACAGGATAAATCCCAGGATAGTCTTGTTTTTATAGTGAGAACAGAGCTCTTTTCTTCATTGTGGTCCTGGAAACGGTAGTTTCTATGTATTTTCTTTTTAAGAGATGAGATCTCACTCTGCCAGCCAGGCTAGAGTGCAGTGCATGGTTATATCTTATTGCAGCCTTGAACTCCCGGGTGTAAGCTATCCTCCTACTCAGCTTCCCGAGTACAGGCGTGTTACCACACCCAGCTACATAGTTTCTTTGTCTAAAGTCTTGAGTTCCCATGAGTGGGCAGGAGAGATGACAGAGCCTGGGTGGCTACAATGGAACAGTTGGGTGTGGGATTGGAGAGCTAGTCAGTCCTGTGACTTCTATTTGCAGACTTTCTTCTCTATACCAGGAGTGCTCTCCCTTCGGGAATGCTTCTGATCAGTGAGGCCTTCCCTCGTGAGCCTATATAAGTAGCTCCCCCTGCAACCACCTCTGTCCCTGCTTGCTATTCCCCTTCCCTGCCTTTCCCCCCTCTCCACGTCAATTATTACCATTTATTATACCATATAATTGTTGTATTTTTTAAGGTTTGTATCTCCCACCAGAATGTGAGCTCTTTGTGAGCAGGGCTTTTTAAGCCTGCGGTATCTTCGCCTAGGATGGTACCTGGCGTGTTGTAGGCATTCAGGAAATAGTTTTTGAATAAATAAACTATGAATGAATTTAGCTTAAAATTCCTCCAACAAAAATTTTATGTGACCGTCTGTTGCCGTAAGTATATAAGAGCTGGAAATTTTCTCTCATATTTGTTTGTAGAATGACAAAGGGCAGATCCCTGCTGATGTCGTCCCAGACCCAGTAGACATGCCACTAGAAATGGCTGACGCTGCGGCAACTGCCAAGGAAATCAAGCAGATGCTACTCGATGCTGCGCCTCTGTCCTGCACCATCTCAAAGGCCATGCTTGCAAGTTATGAGCACGTGACTAGCAAGGCAATGCTGACATCTCTTGGTCTCAAGTTGGGGGATCGTGTTGTGATCGCAGGACAAAAGGTATAGTTAGTAACTGCAGTCTCTAAAGCTGTGTCTGAGGTGCTCGTGGTAGTGGCTTGTGTTCAGGGTGCATGCACTATGGTCAGAGTTTTCTAAAAAAGGTTCAACATGTAGGTGAAAGATACTTAATAGAAAATGTGAAACTTAGATGCAAAGTTACTACAGGGCATGATCTAAGAATAATAAAGACCTTTTTATTGGAGTTAAAACTGGAGTGTGGTGGATCTGTTGAGTGGGTTTTGAGTTATGAGCTGAGAAATGGTCCAGCCTGGGTGATCCTCCTCACAGCCTCCGACACCCTCAGCGAGTGATTTTCCCACACTCTCAGGAGTGCGAATGGGAGACCCCGCCGTTCATGAGGATTTTTGTCTTTGAGACCGTGTGATAGGGAAACCTGAACTATTATATATACTGGTAGCGTATTTATGTAGAAAAGAGGACTGCTTCCATTCCCGCCATCCCACTGAAAATTCTCCAGACACCTCTTTTTCTCTAAGCTTCAGTTTCTATTTAGCAGCCACTTGTTACCATTTCTTTCGTTGTTGTCATCATCTTTTTTTTTTAAATATATCTTTAATATATAGGAGGTTCTCTTTTCTGTTCTTAATGTTGAAGTTAATGGGGAGCTTGGTATGGAGAATGGAGCAGGGGATCCTGCTTGGATACTGAATTCCCAATATGGTTGCATCTCAGTATCTGGGTGGTCTTCTGGGGAGGGTGATGCAAATTTCTGAGAAACCACTGGAATTTAGAGGTTGGATTTATTGAGAAATGCTTCAAAACAGAAACAAAGCTACAAAGTATCATGTTAAGAATGCCATTTACTAACTGGCAACAGAATGCATTTATAGGATATTGGTTAGGGTTTCATTGTCTTGTCTGTGGAGCTAAAATATCAAGAAATTATGATTGCACACCTTTTTTAAACTTAGGGTTACTTTTAATTTTGGAGCATTTTAAACTATACAAAAGGAGAAGTACGTATAATGAATATACTTACATTAATCAAGTAGGTTTGATTTTATCAATTTATGGCCAGTCTTGTTCTGCTTATATTTATTTTCTCTCAGTCTGTTCCTTGTCTTTTCATTATCTTAAGAGTATCATTCAAAGAGCCAAAGTTTTGAATGGGCTCTTTGAAATTGATGAAGTTCGTTTTTATCAACTCTGTGGAGTATGTGTTTGGTACCATTTCTATGAAATAATCTATGTTCATCCAGAAGTTTATAGTTTAGGTTTTACATTTAGTTTTATCCTGTATAGATTGAGTTTCTTTCTTTCCTTTTTCTATTTTCCTTCTTTTTTTTGGCTTATGGTTATATATTTGTTCCAGCACCATTTTTTCGAAAAGCCTATTCTTTTCCCATCGAGTTGCCCTTGTACCTTTCTGATAATTGTCTGTGTATAAGGGCATATTTCTGGATTATACTCTTCTCCGTTGATCTAAAAGACTTTGTCCCATACTGGCATGATTCTTGTTGGTTTTATAGTGAGTCTTGCAATCAGGTAGTGTTAGGCCTTCCATTTTTTTCCCCCCAAATTGTTTTGACCATTCTAGTTCCTATCCCTTTCCATGCACATTTTAGAATCACCTTATAGATTTTTATTAAAAGTCCTGCTAGGATTTGATTAGAGTTGAATTAATAGATCAGGATTGAGGAGAACTGACATCTTAAAAATACCAAGCCTTTAAATTCACAAACACTGTATCTGTTTATATAGGTTTTTGGTTTATTTCATTGGGATTTGTAGTTTTAAGTATATGGATATTGTACTTTTTGTTAGGTTTATACCTATGTTTTTCATGATTTTTGGCACTGTTGTAAGTGGTGGTGTTTTAAAAAAATTTTTAAACAATTTTCCAATTGTTCATTGCTAGTGTATAGAAACGAAGCTTTTTAAAAATAGTGCCTACGTATTCTGTAAGCTTGCTAAATTTATTGGTTCCACTGGCCTTTTTATTTTGTGGATTCTCTGGGGTATGCTACACAAACCATCATCTTGTCTGAGAGGAGAGTGAGTTTTCATTCTTTCTTTCCAATTATATACATTTTATTTATTTTTCTTCTCTATTTTATTACCTAAGCCCTCCAGTAGAACAATGATAGGAGTGAAAGAGCAGGTAATGTCTTAGCCTTATTCTCAATTTTAAGGGGAAGGCACTCAAAGTATTCATCATTAAGTATGGTAATTGTTAGCTGTAGATTTTGTGTAGATGCCATCTGTCAAGTTGAGGGAGTTCCTGTCTATTCCTAATTTTCTGAGAGTTTTTAAAAAGTTATTGTTATAATGGAAGGATGTTAAAATTTTCTGAAGGCTTTTTCTCCATTGGTTGAAATAACAAGTTTTTTCCCCCCTTTAATCTGTTGATAATGATGAATTACAACGATTGATATTCAAATGTTGAACTAGGCTTACATTCCTGTGATAAACCTTGCTTGGTCATGATGTGTTGTCCTTTCTATATATTGCTGGATTTTATTTTTATTTTGTAGAAGATCCTTGTACCTGTGCTCTTGATGGATACTGGTCTATACAGTTTTCTTCTAATGTCTTTGATTGATTTTGGTGGCAGGTTAATGTTGCCTTTGTAAAATGAGTTAGGAATTGATCCTTCTACATTTTTATTCTAGAGGAATTTATATAGAATTAATATTATTTTTTCTGAAATTATTTGGTAGAATTCACTAGTGAGGCCATCTAGTTTGGGTTTTTTTTTTCTTTTCTTTTTTTTAGGTTTTTAACTACAAATTCAATTTAGGCATGACCTTTGACAGTGTGTCTTTCAAAGAATTGGAGCAACTCATCCCATTTGTCAAATTTACGGGCAGAGAGTTGTTCGTAGTATCTTCTTACTATCTTTTTAAATGACTCAGGGTCTCTAATAATGCCTGTCTTTCTTTTGTGATGTTTGTAATTTGTCTTCTCTCATTAATCTTGATCCTTCCAAAGAACCTGCTCTGAGTTCCATTGATTCTTTTCTATTGTTTTTCTGTTCACAATTTTTTAGAAGGCAGCCATGCTCACCATCATATCACAAACACCACTCAGCACAATTTCTTAATTATTTATTTTATTTTACTTCATTTTCCAGTTTCTTAAAGTGGAAATTTAGATCACCGATTTGAGACCTTTTTAAATATAATCATTTAATGCTATAAATGTTCCTCTAAGCCCTGCTTTTGCTGCATTCCACAAGTTTTGGCATATTATCATTTTCACTTAGTTCAAATTATTTTCTAATTTCCCTTACGACTTTTCCTCTTTCATCCCTGGGCGATTTAAGAGCACGTTGTTTAATTTCCAAATATTCAGCAATCTCCATATACTTTTGTGTTAGTTATTTCTAGTTTAAGTCCATTATGGTCTGAGGACATATTTTGTATGATTCTTTGACATTTGTATTCTGCCATTTTGGGCAGAACGTTTGATAAGGATCAGGTAGGTCAACTTGTTGGATAGCTGGTTTTAAACAGATTTTCTACCTATTTGACTACTAAGGGAGGTGCACTGAAGTCTCACAACTCTAATGTGGATTTGTCTGTGTCTCCTTTCCATTGTATTGTTTTTTACTTCATATATTTCGGACCTTAGTTTTTGGGTGCATACACATTTAGGATTCCTAGGTCTTCTCGGTGAACTGACTCCTTTGTTAGTATTGAATGTCCCTTTTTATCTTTGGTAATGTCCCTTGTCTAAAGTTTCCTTAGACTGCACTTTTAAAAATTTCCATGATAAGTAAATTTGTAAGCATACTCTTGGAATTACTAGTAATACTAAAAGTTTATTTCGATTTATATTTTCTTTAGGTTGGGACATTAAGATTTTGTGGAACAACTGAATTTGCAAATGGGCCATGGGCCGGCATCGAATTAGATGAACCAGAAGGAAAAAACAATGGAAGTGTTGGGAAAGTCCAATATTTTAAGTGCGCCCCCAAATATGGTAAGGCGGATATTGTTTAACCTATAAGAATTCATTAAAAATAAGTTTTACTCTTTCACAGTCTTTATATAAAACTTTTCTCCTGGTTACTTAGGTAATAAGTGAGGGCTGTGTGGATTTGGGGAGGACTTTTGGAGATAGGAAATAGTTATAGCATGTTTACACTGATGGGACTCAAATAAGAGAGGGAGAAATCGATGTTAGAAGAGCGAAAGAAGACAATTGCAGGAAGAATGTTCTTAAGGAGTTAAGAGGGAAGTGGGAGTCAGTATAAGGGTTAGCCTTGTGTTAGATCAGACACAGAGGAGAGAGCGGAGAGGTAGTGGGAAGGTGAGGTAATTGCATTGTTTCTGTTTTCTCAGAAAAGGAAGTGAGGTCATCTGTTGATCTTAGAAGAGGGAAGGATGGTTGGAGGTTTGAGGAGAGAGAAGGTGTGAAGTAGTCATCTAGGAGAGGGAGAATGTGAGTAGTGCAGGGGAAACATAGCAGACAGCCAGGTGGTGCAGAGGACCCGTCTGGGATGAGTGGTCATGGCCTCTGAGTGAGACCAGTGTGGTCATGGGCTCTGAGTGAGACCAGGGTACACAAGTAGCATCAGGTGCCCATCTCCAGTCTATTACACTGCTTGGGGACAGGTACTGAGTAAGTCAAGAGCTGGGTTTCACTGGGGTTAGATTTTTTCTAGAACATACTGGAGAAGGAACGAGGCAAAGGAATTGAGGATGTATGCAAGGGAGTGATTAGAAGACAGGATTGTGGAGTCTCAGCTAGTTAGGGAGGAAGGTGAGGACAAGATGGGGGAAATGGGCTGCGAGAAAGTGGTCAGAATTTGCAGTTCCTGAGGTGGTGGAGAAGCTGAATGTGGGTGCTAGAGCAGGGCACTGGTGTGGCAGGAGACCGTAGGTGCTCTGGTGGGAATTCTGGAGTAGGGAGGTCATGATCAGCCTGCTGGGCAGGGATAGAGGGAAAGCTCACTGGAAGTGAAGCACTTACACAGAGCTGGCATCCAGGGCGTTAGGCGGTTGTCTGGGTAGGTGGTGAAGTCACGTTGAGTGCAGACAGGAGGAGTGAAGGAGGCGAAGGCAGGGAGCCAGCTAGGGCAGAGGTGTTTACTGAATGAGTGAGTAGCAGGGACTCCAACCTGAGTAGGTGGCTTCCAAAAGGGGAGGTGGTGGGTAGAGCAGTCTGGTGGTGTGTACCTCAGACAGGCTCGCTCTTACTCTGCTTCCCTCTCTCTCTCTCCTCTCTTTCAATTAAATGTTATGAAAATGCCTGTGATGGCAAAAACAAACAAAATGACCACTTCACCCTCTGGTGGCTAGTGTTAGGGGGTGGCGTGGGGCACATGGCAGTGCTTCAGGGAAGCGGCATCTTCAGTAGAGAGCCAGCTTTCAGCTCCAAGAGAAAGGCAGAGAGGCACTCACAGAGCAGGGGTGTGACTGATGTGAGACCACAAGTTTCCAAGGCCATGCTACAAAGATTTGGGGAGGGTTGGGTTATTGGGTCAGGTTAGTGGATTCAGGGGAACAGTTGACAGGAGTCTTGGCATCTGGTAGTGACTGGGATTGTCTTGATGGTCTTTTGGGGAAGTGTTTTTCTTTGCGGTTGGTCTCTTGGGTGGATTTTAGTGGGGGACGGTGATGATAGTGATGATAGAGCAGGACGCTCTCATCAGTGAAGTATGAGCTGGGGGCTGGCCTTGATCCTTGCCCTGCAGAGCTCCCTGAAATCCTCCTGGTGGTGGCTGAGGGAAGGCCTCTGTTATTGTGGAAATACAGAGTCTGCAGGTCATAAGAACTTGAGGAATTGGAAAAGCAAGTAAGGGCAACTGTGTAACCGTACTGAGCAGGGATGATTCTTTCTCTTGCTGATAAATGCTTGATCACATTCACACACACATACCTATTCTGCATATTGATTTCAGTTTGATTTCTTAGTCACTTCCATGTTGTGTGGGTATTTTTACTTGTATTGAAGTATTCTCCATGACATTATTTTTCATGATTTCACAGTATTTTATCTCATAGCCTGACGGGGAGGCTGTGTCGGGTAGTGATGAAGGGTGGACTTGGGAGTTTGACTGCTTGGATGTGAACCAGCTTCTATGCCAGCATCAGGCCTTTGTCTTCTCATGCTTCAGAATATCCTCTGTAAAACAGGATCAGACTTTCAAGAGAACTCATGCATGTATTATTCCCTGTGTTGATAAATGTGTGATGCACCAAGCCCAGTGCTTGATCCCTGTAAACACACAACAAATGTAAGCTGTTGGCCAGGGGTTATAAATTTACCAAAATTAATTCCTGTCATTACACGCTTAGGAGGGAATCTCATTTTTTTGTTTATTGAAACTTTTTTTATTTATGAAAAATGTTCATTGTGTAAGTTTTGAAAACCAAAAAAAGAAGAAAATTGAAAATTCTACATTTTTACTTGACCTCCTATTATAATTTCCTAAATCCTTACATATTATTTGAAAATGTACTTTTTAATAGCTTCATTTCCTTTAATTCTTCGAACTGGATGGGTGAACATTTCTGTTTGCATTCATACTTCTCTGATTGTGAACAGAGAGACTTGGTGCTCTTTCTTGTCTGAGATTCTTTTTTGGTTTACTGTCTTGGTGAAGCCCAGTCCTTAAGAAGTTTTCTGGCAGAGGACTCATAGGAGGTACATTTTTTGAGAACTTCCATTCTAAAAATTTGTTTACTTTTAGCCTTGTAGTTGGGGACAAGGAATGTTATGCTGGGTTTCTTGTTCCTCAGTATGCTGAAGGTTATGCTTTACTGGTAAATGTAGAGATTGGCAAACTTTCTGTAAAGGATGAGGTTGTTACTGTGTTAGGCTCAGTGGGCTATACAGTCTCTGTTGTGACTATGCAGCTCTGCTGCTGTAGGGAATAAACAGCAGAGAATAATATTTAAGCAAGCAGATGTGGCTGTGTTCCCATAACATGTTACAGAAACCAGCAGAAGGCAGGATGTGGCTCTTGTGGCACAGTTTGCCAACCAGTACCTTGGGCTTCCAGTGTCGCTGGCTAAAAGCTTTGAAGTCTGTCTTCTGTTTTTGACCTTTCCCCTCCTCTTGGAAGCTTTTAGTACTTTTTTGCTCTTTGTTTTTTTTCCTTAGAGTTTATGCCATCTTTCTTTTTTACTGACAGTGGGGTTTTTTACCGATAGGAATTGGAGTTCAACACACATGTTCAGTGGGCCATGTTTATCTGGAAATGTATGCGTATCTTTTAAAAGAATTCTTCATAATATGTTTACTTTCAGCTAAACCTTACAGGTTAAGATCTATATCATTTAAAAATCTGAGAACAACCCCTCCAGCACACTGATTAGCATGAGTAACTGAGCAGTAAGGGCAGCCATGCACTGTGTGTCTGGTCACTGCTCTAAGTTTGGTTTTTGTTCTCCACAAATTGATGTGGTTAACTAAAAGGATAAGAAGAGTGAAAACTCCATAGGTGAGGTTTTATATACTAGAGAGGTTTTTTTTTTTAAGTGATCAAATTAAATATTGAATCCTTTATAAAAACAAGTATTAACACACAGATATTTTCTGGTAAGATCTTCAAAGAAAAACCACGTATTTCCCCTCAAATGAAGAAAAACATTTATTGAACAACATTATTGTGACATTAATTATATGAAGCAGACACACTGGAAAAGGAACACATAGTCTGAAAAAGTTATAATTTTCAGTTTTGTCCCATCCTGCCTGTCTCTACACATAGAGTTTTCCACAATGCGTTCATAATATAATTAGATAAATAATATTTTTATTTCTTGATTTATGTTTCATATTTTTTCTGTGTTTGGTATTTATTGTTTTAATTGTTAATGGTAATGGTGATATAGTAGTTTACAGATAAACTTTGTCATATTGCCCGTTATGTTTCTCCCATTTATGAATAATATTACAATGACGTAGTCAGGTATATAGTCCCTTCCTCCTGTTCAGATTATTTTCTGCTGATTAGTTTTCAGAAGTGTGATCAGATTATAGCAATAAACTAGAAATCGGGACATTCTAGTAAACTAGAAATTGTTTTAGCTGTAGTCTGTTCTTTTTTTTTTTTTTTTTTTTTTTGCAGTTTTTGGCCAGGGCTGGGTTTGAACCTACCACCTCCGGCATGTGGGGCTGGTGCCCTACTCCTTTGAACCACAGGCGCCACCCCCCCCCCCGAAATGTGTCTATGTTCTTATAGTGTATAAGGGTAACTTTGTAACCTTCATCTACACGTATACATATAATTATTTCCTTATAATTAATTCCACAAAGTAGATTGGGTCAGGATTTTTGTCACTGTATGATTTTTGCATTCTAAGAGTATAAAATAACTTTTTCTCCAAACACTTGGCAACACTGGTTATAATCATCATTATTACCACTAGGAGGGAGGCAGGGTGAGTAGAGAGAGAGAGAGAATGTGTATGTGTGTTTGGGAAGGAAGAGAATTCACAAAGAATAGAAAGTCAAAGAGAGTTTTGTAAGTAGGAGATAGAAGAGAAAGTTGTGAATAAGACAGAAAAAAAGATAGAAAAATCCGGGTAAAATAGTATAGAATTTAAAGTTAGGAGAGAATTTCATGATTAGCAGACAAGTGGTACAGTTGGCACTTGTAGCTAAAAATAACCCACTAATTTTTTATAGTCTTGAGCATTTTTACCCTATTTTAACATGTTATTTTTACTACAGTCCATTTTAGTCATCATGTGTATTTGTTAGATTGTAAACACTCAAGTGAGAGAGGGGCATTCACACATTATGATTTTATTTTTTCTTTTTAAATATCTGAGCTAGATTATCATGATATTTATAGTCTGTATGCGCTGTCTCTAATGTCTGGGCATACTTATTTATACTGACAATTTTATTTCCTGGATGAACTCCTTCTCGCTGGAATTTTATACTCCTGGCTGCTGTGGATCGCTGTCCCTGCCCCTCACACCATCCTGCCCCCGTACACGGCATCGTTTCTGACCAGCCGGGACTGAGGGCTCAGCTTTTAGGGGAGGTTTTGTTTTACAGTCTGAAAGATTTGTTATATCCCTACTATGTGTAAGGTGCTGTGTTTAGGTATAGCAAGGGAAGGCAGGGTTGAGTATGTTAGAATTTTGTCTTTTGAAGGAGTCTGCACAGTCTGTAGGAGAGATAAGACATAGATGTAAAGACGACAGTATGGGATAAACTTAAGTTCCAAAGGAGGTAAGAAGTGACGTGGAGAAATAAGATTTTATATCTCAGTGTTATTTGCCAGTGGCTCAGAAACAATACAGAACTATTAGCTTTACTCATTTCTCTTTTTCCCTGAATTTCGCTTAATACGTGATGGGGTATCTTTTATGTGGTTCTTAAATTATTGGCGTGTTGTCAGCGTTGGCAACGAGAGTGTGAGCTCTGGGAGGGAAAGTGCGTTTGCCTAATTTTTTTTCCCCTTTCACTGCAGGACATACAGGCACCAAAAAAGAGCTTCAAGTTTTTTACTATTAAGATGTTTACTTGCCTCTTTGAGATGCTTTTAATTGTTTAACACTAACTAAAATTCTACATCCTTCATCAGGTATTTTTGCACCCCTTTCAAAGATAAGTAAAGCAAAAGATCGAAGAAAGAACGTAGTACACAACCCTGCTGCGAAAGCTGCCGTACCTCTCAGTAGGTCCCAGAAAGTTGATGTAGCTCATGTAACGTCAAAAGTCAACACTGGTAGGTCAAACGGAAAGGTAGCTGCCTTCTTCGGCATTTTAATTTTAGTTGTGAAATGTCTCATGTTTACATTGGTAGCTAGCTGTGGAACCTGGATTTAATAAAACCGGCATCTTACGTGTTTTTAAACCTCACCCCTGATTATTGAATTCTGCTCCTCCAAAGAGAACTTCAGATTCGTTCCCCCCTTTTCTTTCCTGTTATCTCTGTATCTTTATCACCCGCTCATCTGATCTCAAAGCTAGATTTTATGAAACACAACCAGCTCTATGTTCCTTATTCAAGGGTGTTCAGTGCCTTCTTTATTAGAAAGTCCTGAGTCTTTGAACCCCGGAGCCAGAGTCCTCTTTCTGTATTTGATGTAGGCTCACACTGCTGCGCTGTGGACTGGGGTTTGTTACCTCTCTTCCCTGTCTTTCGCCTACTTTTTCCTTATTCCTCCCTTCATAATTCATCTCATGCTCTTTATCTGGGTACAGTAACTTCTGCATTTTGAGGTCCTCATCATTCTTCTCCTAGTGCAGATCCTGGGTCTCCATGGGAACTTCTCCGATGAATCCAGCTCTCTTTAATCTCTCCACTCTCTAACTTTGTATGCCCTTTCTATCCATCGCACAGTTGTTAATTGCTATCTTGGGTTTTGTCTTGCGATTGTTTTATAATGCCAATCTTTTCTTCTTTCAGCAAAGTTTTTAAGCTTTAAGTGGACGGTGAGAGTAGTTTGTAATTTTGTATTCACATAAGCACTTGTTAGTTCATCAATGGCTGAAGCAGGAGGCTTTCTACCAGGATGAAAGGATTTCATCCAAGAATTTGGCTGGCTTTTCTGTTCTGTTCCATTGGGCTATTTGAATACCCTGTGTCAATACTGCACTCCCTAATTATTACAGTTTTAAGAAATAAGTCTTGATATCCAGTAGAGGAAAGCTTCCTACCTTATTCTTGGTGATTGTCTTGCCTATTTGGGGCCTTTGTAAATCATACTTCCATATAAATTTAAAATAAACTCTTAGCTTTATTTAAAAAAAAATCTGTTGCGGTATTAAGTGGTATTTCATTTAAACCTTAAATCAACTTGGAAAGAACTGACATCTTTATAATAGTCTGTATTTTATGAGCTTAGAATATCTTTCTATTTAATTAGGTACTTAAAATATATCCTAGTAAGATTGAATAATATTTTCTATAGGTATTTTATACCTGTTTCGTTAGATCTATTCCTAGGTACTTCATACTTTTTGATGCTGTTGTAGTTGGTTTGCCTTTAAGCTAAAACTCAGAAGTACACTGTGGGTATAACAGGAAGCTCCAAGAGCAGCCCCCTCTCTCTATAGTCTAGGGAGCAGAAAACGGGTCTCCTGTTAGATAGGTCATGGAAGAAATTCCCTGTTTTCTTTCTTGCTTGCTTTTCCACCTTGGTTCTTTCCCACTCCAGTCCTCAGCAGTCCTTCAGTCTACAGGCACCTAGAACCCCAAGGAAGGAAAACCCTCATCTCTGACCAGAGGAACCGTGATCCCAGGAACTACAGATGGAATCCCCCTTGGTTTTTCTTGTTTTCTCACAGTGTTACCAAGGAGGTGGAATCGTTCTGAGGAGATTGTATGATTCAGCAGGGAAACTAAAGCCTAGAATTCTACTCTGAATACCAGGAAGGGTTCTCTTGAGCCCAGAGTGTTAGGGAGCTAATGGAGAGGGGCTCTAAAAAGTGACCTTGGAAGGCTGGATGTGAATTCCTAGGCCTGCTCCAAGTTATGCATGTATGGATCTGACCAAAGGCCTTGGTCTCCTTGGCAGATCGCTGCTCAGGTCCCAGACTGACCACTGGGTAGCATGGCATGTGAGATGGATCTAAGCAGTGCAGCCAAGGTGGTGGAAACTGAACTGACCTTGGGGCCACAGTGCACAGAAGGTGGGCAAGAACTTCCAGCCTGAACCCACGTGGATGTCAACAAACAACAAGCAAAACATTCAGTATACTCCCTATGACTTAAGACCCAGAACACCATGTCATGATATTCAAAATGTGTAGGTTACAATCCAGAATTATTCAAAATATGAAAAATCAGGAAAATCTCCACATTGTGCAAGGAAAAAGATAAGCATGGCAGCTTCAAGATAACACAGATGTTACAGTGAACACATAAAGACTTTAAAGACTATAACCACGTTCCAGGAATTAAGGGTGAAGACTCTTGAAACAAATGAACAGAAAATTTAAACAGAGAAGTAGAATATATGAAAAAGAATCAAATGATAAACACATGTGTACACACACACAAACGCAAACAAACACACACCAGTACAAGTTAAAACTTTGGTAATCATAGGCTGGTGAATTGCATCAACATCAGCGCCCTGGTTGGGATGTTTTTACTATGGTTTTGTAGTATGTTACAGGCAAAGTGCACAAGGGATCTCCTTATATTATTTTTTATAACTTTATAAGACTCTCTAGTTATCTCAATAAAATAAAAAGATCCCAATGGATATTTTAGAACAGAGGAATAACTGAAAAAAAAGACATCCACTCTGCAGGTTCCTCCATCAACTCTAACCCACCCCTTCCAGGTCCTGCTGGGCTAGTTCAGACCCTCACACCTGGACTTTGGTAATGAATTCTGACTGGTGCTTGCTTCCAGCCTCTCCTTCTTTGGTTTCCTCCTTGCTGTCAGGAGAATGTTCTTTAACTCAAGCTCCGTTCATACCAGTCCTCCTTTTCAAAGCTCAGCTGAGAGGCTTGTTCTTTACGGTAGAGTTCCAGGTCCTTAGCCAGGCACTGCTACCCACTGAGGTTTTATGGAGATCTGTCTAGTCTTCCTTCTCCCACATCCCAAAAGTACTCGGCTCCTACCAAGCTACTCAACCATTCTCTGTACCTTTCTTAAGGATTTTCTTTTTGTCCAACCAGAGTTCCTACCCTCATTTCTTCCTGACCATACCGCCAGTATTCTCTGGAGGGAATTTGACCTAATCTTTAATCCTTAGTGGATTATTATCTAGGCTAAAAATATATTTTAGTGAAATTTGGGGAAGTTGGTATTTCGAGATGGGCTGGGAATGAATTCTTTCTTTTTTCTTTAAATGATCAAATATTGGTCTCCGCTGTCAATGAATGTATCATCCAACATCTTTTCACAAGTGGATATGATTTAGGTAATAAGGGATGCATACACTTTAAAAAATATATGGTTTTAATTTTAATGTTAATCTGAATTCTTGCTGAAAGTGTTCATTTCTGTGTCTCAGGATTAGTGACATCAAAAAGAGATAGTGCTTCTGAATCCACACTTTCATTGCCTCCTGGTGAAGAGTTGAAAACTGTGACAGAAAAAGATGGTAATGTAATTTATAACTTCTGTTGCTCAAATTTTAATTTCTTTCTTTTCTTTTCTTTTTTTGGAGTCAGAGTCTCAGTCGCCCTGAGGTTGAGTGGCGTGGCATCATAGCTCATAGCAACCTCAAACTCTAGGGCTCAAGCGATCCTCTTGCCTCAGCCTTCTGAGTGGTTAGGACTATAGACGCCTGCCACAATGCTTGGCTTGTTTCTCTATTTGTTTAGTAGAGATGGGGGTCTCACTTGGCTTTGGCTGGTTTTGAACTCCTGAGCTCAGGCCATCCAACTGCCTCGGCCTCCCAGAGTGCTAGGATTACAGGAATGAGTCAATGTGCCTCGCCTCAAATTTTAATTTCTGATAGAACTTAAAAATAATGTAGTAAAAAACCCATTATATTTGGGGATTAAGTTTTAAAGTTGGTAAAAATTACCCTTGAAAATCCATCAAGCAACACATAATACAACGCATACTTTTTTGTGTATAAAATTCTATACTGTGATTCTTATGTCTTAAATGAGAGAACTACTGGACTAGATTAAAAGGCAACAAAAGGAAATTTCATCGTACAGATGGCTTGACAAAAATGTCGCAAGTTTCCTTTAGCTACCAAATCGTTAGGTAACCTTTCCTGCTAACCTTCTGGATTAACTCCAAACTTAATGTTAAACTTTTGTTACCTTAAAACATGTTAATGGCCGTTTTTGTTTTTTTATATAAATAAGCTGGGACTCTACTCTGTCATCTAAGATGAGAGGTGAATGATAGTGGTGGTTATAGCGACACTTCCTAGATAAGATTGTGGTCTTAAAAGTGTGAATCCTTAAAACACTGTCGCTTGTGATAGAAAATCTTTTATATATAAACTCCCATATATTTGGATGAAATAAGACATCTAATTTGATACTAGATGATACGTACCCGTGGACGCCAAATGGAGAGTTTCAGAAAGGTTTGCCCGGGAAGCTGGTTCTCTTCTCGGGGTCTGCCCTTTGACATGTTCTTCTCCGTTCCCTGTTTCAGTTACCCTGCTGGGATCTGTCAGCACCTCCTCTTCTCTGTCTTCTCTGGAACACAAACAGAGCAACCCCAAGAAACCGAACGCAAGCAGCAATAGCAAGAAGACAGTGAGCAAAAGCTCCTCTCTGTCCCCCAGAGCCAGTGCTGGTATCTATGGCTTTTTCAACCAGGCTTTCTTGGTGTTTTTAATCTTGGTTTCTTTGTAAGTAGATTTGCTCTTTTTAAATGTGTAGAAGGAACCCTTTACTTCAGTCCGATTGAACCACTTTACGCTCTGCCCTGCCTCTCCCTGAGGTCTCTGCCTTTTGCTATTAGATATAAGACTTTGCATTTATTTTCATTTAGTTTATTCTTAGTCATTGTGTCCCCTCTGAATGTTGCTTCTTGCACCCTGCGTATTAGCTTTCTTTCACATGCCTTTGTGCCTCCTTTATATTTAAGAAGCACATCCTCTGTTTTTATTCAAGTGATTGTTTAAAACCATGTAGAAGGTGCAAGGGTCCCTTACTGGATGACAGTGACCGCCTATTCTGAGATGGCTTTAACTAACTATGGACCCTGCATAATGCCATTCAGTTTTCCTTTCTTCAATTATGTGTAAGGATACATAGAATCCCTCGTCAGATTTCTTTTTGAAATAGACATAGATTATGTCTATTGCAGTTCACGTAGTTACCTATTTAGTCAACTTTGTCCAGAGAAAAATTGAAGCTATCTTGGCATACATGGGTCTTAATGAACATCATCATAATTACTAGGTTCTTTTTTCTAATACTTCCGATACTTGTACTGAGCTACTATTTTATTATAGAAAATGCTCATGACAGGATTTTTCCCTTTTGAAATACTTACTTTACTGGATAGTAGAAAACCCACAACCCCCAAAGGTAACATTGACATAATAAACATTAACGTTTGGACCCCCCCAAAGTAGGAAACGTGGAAGTTCTGCTGACGTAATTATTCTCTGAATAGCCCCCACCCACCCCAACCAAGTTGTCTTTAAGGTGTGAGGAGCAGAGGTGAGATCTGGTCCTCATTCAATGTCAAGGCCCCTTTCATTTGGCATTTGTATTTTTGACATTGATATCATTTTAAAATTTAATATGTGGGTGTGGAATTATTCTTTAACCTTTTATACCAAGTAGTTCTCCTGTGCCTGTACATTTACCTTTTTTAAAAAAAATAAATTTGAGAGTTATGTAGGCTTAAATAATAGTGACAACGGAGGGAGTTTTTAGAGTGAAAAAGAGGAGCTTTCTCACTGGGGAGGGGACAGAGAATGGGAGATGCCCAGAGAGGCAGAGAAAGCCCTCACCGGAACCCAGAGGCACCTCCTACATGAGTAGGGATTTCGCTTTTCCTGCAGATTTGCATTTGAGGGAGGTGTGGGCTGCAGGGAATGGACAGTAGGGAAGTTAGGTTAAAGAATAAGAGAAGGAAGAGTGGGCAGAAAGGATGTGGGGAGTGGTAAAGGTGAGAGGCAAGTCTGGGGTGGGCTTCAGCCTCACTGCATCCCAGAGTTGAACTTACTGCCTTTGGTCTGTTGTCTGCAGGCAACCTGGGGACAGGCCCGACACTGTTGGTCCAAGGGTCTAGGTTTTCATCGGGGTGTGCAGCTTATTGGCTGTGAACACTGAGCCCTAATTAATTCCCAAGTTTGTTATTTATTGTTAAAGTTTTTATAAAAAGCACTTTGTAAACGATAGATTATTAGTCATTAGGAGGGCCTAGGGCTTCCTGGGGTAGCGCTTTATGCAGACCTTCCTTTTCCGTGGGTTTATGTCTTTTCTTTTGTCAGCATCTTTTTTGTTTCCACTTTTTTCACAGTCTGACTTATCCTCCATCCCACGCACTAGGGTTCTCTAAGCCTTCCTGGACTACAGCTGTTCACATGTCCGTTTATGCACTGATGGAACAAGTCTCAAGGGCCCACCTCTTCTCTTTCAGCTGTTGTATTTGAATAGCTCTCTAAACAGTATTTCTCTAGGACTTCTGATGTTTAATAGTGGGTATTTCAGTGTTTACTTATCAAGTTGAGATGGGAGGGGTTTTGTTCGTACTAAGTAAATCAGTTCGGGGTAATTGGAACATTAGAGCAATTTTACCTTTAAATCACATTTCTTTTTGTATTATTCACAGTGAATATAGGTGAACTACTGTACTTCTAGCGTTTTACTAGAATAGGAATTGGCACACTATGACCCATAGGCCAGATCTGACCTACCACCTGTTTTTCTAAAATCTTATTAGAACACATCCAGGCAATATTTTTCAACATACTGTCTATATTTGCTTGCATGCTACACCAGCAGAGTTGAAGAGTTGTGACAGAGATGGTACAGCTTGCACAGGCTAAAATATTTATTATCTAGCTCTTTACAGAAGCAGTTTGCTGAACGCTGCTCTAGTAGAGAGTGCACCAGGCAATCCTGGTGGACTTGATACTTCACTGAGAATCAGGTTTCGTCCCCCACGGCAATAATTTCCTCAGGAAACCCTTTCCTTTGGGTAGTTTGAGCTCGCTCTGTGTAGATGACATATAACTAAAAGCATTAAATATCAAAATCTCCAGCTAGCTAGACTAGTTAGGATACATAGTGAACTTTTGGCTAATGTGCTTTTTGAGTTTCCCCCTCTTTGTTTTCTCTCCTCTTTCTTGCCTTGCACCTTTCTGCACATCAACCACTTTAACAGGCTTGAATTCCTCAGCACCATCTGTAGCAAGTAATACCCGTTGTGAAGGAGAACTCCAGCTTGGAGATCGAGTGCTGGTGGTAGGCCAGAGAATTGGTACCATTAAGTTCTTTGGAACGACAAACTTTGCTCCAGGTAACTTGTCTGTATACTGTTTGCTCTGTTTGAATTCTTTAGAATATAAAAGTTTTAAAATTCTTCAATAGTTCTTTAATAGTTCAGAGAGTTCCTTAATAGTTCTTTTAGATGGCAGTTGCAGCACAGGAGATGTAAACAATGATCAAAACTCAGACTGTTTTTCCTCTAGGTTGGCTATTATCTGTCTATAAATTTTCCTTGTCAACTTTATTGTAAATTGCCTAAAGTTAAAATTAATCGTAACTCTCCAATTTTACTACATCTCACTGATTGCCAGGTGTGCTTACAGGAAAAACATATTAGGATTACAGTTTTGCTAAGGATAATCTTTAAAATGTGCAGGTAGTGAATTAAGGGCACAGCTTTTATCAGAGTGAAAAGCAGGCAGAAGGGCTCTGTGGAAACCGAGAAAGCTTTTTGAAGCCCTGGAACCTTAAAAAGATATGTTTGTATATTTATATATTCATTCCAATCTATACTTAATATTGTGATTCCAAAAGTAAAGATTACTTTCTTTTGCATTCTCAGTGATCATAATTTTAAATAGAAGCCAGTTGAGTGAAACCATGTTTTTATGTTTTAAATAGCAATATGCTATTTTAACACAGGGTGGCATTGCAGCATTTTAGGAAAAGGTTATCTAGTACATTGATTTAAAAAAAAAGTTTGTAGCATTCTGTCAAGAACACTGAGGATCTGCGGTTTAGCCCTGTTTGTATGCTAACAGATTAGCCTGCCATAGTTTCATAGATGCTGGTGGGCGGCATGAGTGCCGAGTGAGAGCCAAGGGACGTCAGTCCTCACAATAATAGCAGTGGCCCAGGTACGAGCGTTTTCATGAACCGTTCCTTGAGACCCTATTCCCATCAGCTGAAAAAGAAAGGGCTGGGTGACACCTGCATGCCTGGTGGTTTGTGTTCAGGAGAGGAACTCTGGGCTTAAGGAATGCGAACCTTTGTCATGAACTCACTATCCAGCATGGCTTCCTTTTGCCTTGGGGGGGGACTTTCTGTTGTCCAAGGCTGTTCCCTACACAGACATCCATGAAAAGATAGTCTGGAACAAAGGCAGTCACTGCTTCTGCCTGTAAGACATGGAGAAACTTGAGAGAGCTGTAGAGATCTGAAATAGAGATCTATTTCATTAACACCCATTTTAACTGTAAGCCAGTTAATGAGTTTGAGATGGGTTATATGTCTTATAATTCATGACCCTATTAGGTCTCCCGGTAGTAATTGAGATTAGTTGGGGTGCCCTTAATGTAATTCTCAAATGAAAACTTAAGAATCCCACAGGTAGGTTACTTTTTTGCAATTACTCTATAATCAGAGAGTTCCCTTTTTCTGATTATATTAAATTAGGTTAGAATGGTTTGATTCTTTGAATATAATTCATCATTTTAGGTTGACTTTTAATTGATAGCATTTAGCAATTATAGCGTTTAGCAATTTAGGAAGTAATAAGCAAACAGAAAAGTTGGGAGCTTTTAGTTAGAGTCGTTCTGTCTTGTAAGGAAGTGGTGGCACATATTTCCTTTGGTGTTAGAGTTTAGTTAAGTCATTTCTGTGGAACAGTGGTATCTTCTATATCACGGAGATCTAGACCTGGGAGAGGTTATGTTTAGCCTTTTTGGCATTTTTATCTATGCCACCTTGGAAGGAAAATTATCATTTCAATAGGAAAATAGCCACCCCACCTGACTGCCAATGCACAGCCACGCTGCTAACATTCTGTTGTATGTTACACGTTTTCCAGAGTCACATGGTAAACATGGAGCAATTACATGGTAAATTAAAATGAGAAAATGCAAAAATTATATAGGAAAGCATCAAAGACAGGAAGCGAAACTTGAAAAATTATAGCTGTGGCACTCAGAGGAATAAAAATGGCAACCAGACTAGCCTGGTTTGGGACATTCAAAGACTTGGTGACCCACTTTCAGACCGTTGGGTGGCTTTAACCGTAGGTTTGTATGTTAAGAGACCAAATGCAGTTACTACTGTACTCTTCCTTTAAATCACAAATGAATGGACTGTTAGACACTTTAAACTGGCCTCAAGCCATCCTCAGTTTGATTATCCCCCTTTTAGGAGTATGTGTCCATTTATATTATATTGAGTTGGACTACAATAAAAGCAACCTTGTTACTTTAATTTTAGACTCTCTAGAAAAGGAAATCCCATTATTTTCATCAGAGTAGGTCTTTTTTAATACTAAAAGTCTTCTTTAAAATTCTGACTAGTTGGCTTGGTGCCTGTAGCACAGTGGTTACTATGCCAGCCACATACACCAAGGCTGGTGGGTTTGAACCTGGCTGGGCCAGCTTAAGCAACGATGACAACTACAACAACAAAAAAATAGCCGGGTTTTGTGGCAGGCGACTGTAGTTCCAGCTACTTGGGAGGCTGAGGCAAGAGAATCGCTTAAGCCCAAGAGTTGGAGCCGGCTGTGACGCCATGGCACTCTACCGAGGGAGACATAGTGAGACTCTGTTTCACACACACAAAAAAATTCTTATTAGCTAATCTAAGCCTTCTCGTTTAGGTATAAAAAAATGATTTTTCTTTTTATCTTGGGAAGAAAAAACCAAGCAGAGGCCAGGTGTGGTGGCTCATGCCTATAATCCTAGCACTCTGGGAGGCTGAAGTGGGTAAATTACCTGAGCTCATGGGTTTGAGACCAGCCTGAGGAAGAGCAAGACTCCATCTCTAAAAAGTAGCCAGGCATTGTGGCAGGTGCCTATATTCCCAGCTACTTGGGAGGCTGAAGCAAGAGAATTGCTTGAGCCTAAGAGTTAGAGGTTGCTGTGAGCTACGATGCCATGGCATTCTACTCAGGGCAACAAAGTGAGACTCTGTCTCAAAAAAAAAAAAAAAGAAAAAAAGCAGAGTCATTCTGATGGCTAAGAGTATCTTGTATATAGTTTTTGTCCTTTAATTATCTGAGAACTGTTTGTGGTATCCTCATATTGGGAGAATAAAATAAAAATATTGTACCTTCATTTTATGATGTATACATTTTGATACTATGTTTCATTTCTCTCACTGAAACACACTATGTGACTGAGTTTCTTATTCCTTGTAGCTTTTAGATATGTTTACTCATACATTGCTCGTATAATAGCTAATTGTTGTCCAATATATGTTTTTGTGTTTTATTTTCCTCAATGTACTACTTTACAATTGTGCTTGTAGAAGAGTTTTCCTGTTAACTTTCAAATTTTATTTTCTAATTTCATCATTCGAAAGCTTAATGATTATGATGATTTTTCCATCATTGTGGTCATTTGCGAAAACGTTACATTATCTAGACATTGGGTTTGTATAGTAGCATGACAGTTTTGCATAACGTGCAAATGCTTTTAAAATACCATGTTCACGTTCTAGGATATTGGTATGGTATAGAGCTTGAAAAACCCCATGGCAAGAATGATGGTTCGGTTGGCGGTGTGCAGTATTTTAGTTGTTCTCCAAGATATGGAATATTTGCTCCCCCATCCAGGGTGCAAAGGTGAGAAAATGGAATTTATGTTTACTCACAAGAACTTCTTATAATTTGTAGTGGTTTATAGAGACCCTGATTTTTTTTTTTTTTTTTTATTAAAGACATGCCTGTCTGCAACGCACATCGACTTTCAAGGGGTTAACCAGCCACCTTCTTCAGAGAGAAGGCTCATGGAAAGCTAAATTTGCTTTGCTGAGGATTTGCAATTTTGAAAACCTCCTTTATTCCTCATTTGCAAACCCTATGAGTATGTGTAGGCTATTAGAAGTGGCGTTTGCAGCTAAGAACAGTGAGAGCAGCAAGCTTAATCTGTCATGCAAACAAAAGTGAAAATGCTCTCTGATTGCTTCAGTCACATCCTAACTACATTAAATTTCCTGCCAGCAGGCGCCCCATTCATTCTCTTACAAACCTAATGGAACCAAAATGGCTTTTTCCTCTGATTTCTTTTAGTTTTCAAAAATAGATAGGCAGTAGATCTTTGGGGGAAGTGAAGCTTCAAGGATTTTTATGTAATATACCTCCTCGTTGCTTCTTAAGATAGTACACTTTCGTATCGCCTTATCTGGTTTTAAAAAATAACTTGAGCAGAAACAAGTCCTTATGAAATTCCAGGTACCATTAGGTGAAATGACTTCTGGTAGGGGCTGAAAGAAGTTGGCTTGGTATGCTTTTCGGTGGATGGGAAGTGGGATACTGATCTTCGCCTAAGCGATAACAGGTGTAAGCGATAACGTGTCATCACTTTCATGAGGCCAGGACTGTGAGTGCCCTCTGGGAACCTCGCCTTGCTGTCCTGTACAGCTGGACTGTTGCGACTCCCTCCTGCCCAAAATAAGGTTTTATATCCATTTATTCCTTCGTTTATTTCCCACTTTGAAAAAAAATCACGTCTTTTTATTAATTTCGTTCTTTAATGTGCTTGATGTATTTTTCCCTCTTATTTATGATAATACAGCATTTAACATACAATGCTCTGAGCGTACAAAGTATCTTCGCTTAACTATTGTTTCAACTGATCTCAGTAAGTGTTTCATCCAGTAAGCTGCAAAAGAACAGTAACCATTAGTAAGTGGTAGGCCCTGGCTGGTGTCCTGGAGATGCATGTCCCATTAATCCCCCCAGATCCAGCGAGCTGTAAATTCTTGGATGATTCCCATTTTGCATGAAGAAAAAAGTGTCAAGAGATAAGGAACTTAGCTAAAGTCATATGGCTGGTTAATGCATGAGCTGGCCACAGCCCAGGTGTGGTATTTTGTTGTCAGTGTTTTTTCCTAAGCTGTTGCTTTTAGACAGATTGCTCTTTTTTGTAGTCATTTTATAAATGATGATATGGAGGGAATAGCTGTGCCTAGTGTTCCTTTGTAACCCCATGGCAGTTAGGAGAGCCTCAGTGACTCCTTCCAGGATGCATATCCTGTAAATGATGGACTTGGGAGTGGAATCCATGCTGAGTCACCAGTCCCCGTGTTCTCATTCTACTTCGGGCATATCTGCATTAGCACGTTGCCTCAGTCTCTTACAAGTTTTATCTCCGAGTCACGAGGACGGGAGTTCTTCTTTTCACGTTCGGTTACGCAGAGTTCACCGTTTGGCATATTTTAGGCATGGTAAATGTTGATCAAATGTGATTTCTAGTTCAGTGCTTTTTATGCTGCAACAGCCTTTTCTCCTGCTTTATAGTGTGAAGCCTCTGTTCTTCCCCCGGTTTCATTTTTCCCCCTCACTTTGTTTAGGGGGCATGCATTTTTTACGTTGTATTTTGCTCACCTTCTATTTTGGTTATCTTTAAGGTGGTGCATTGAAAAGCAGCCCCCCTCTTCTTTAGAGAAAGAGGGCTCGTTGAATGAGCTGCTGTCTTGATCCAGCTGTCTTCCTGTCATCTTCTGATTGTTTCATTCATCATCATCAAATACTATTAAGTGTCTTTTAGCACTTGTGCTGTGCTAGGCATTCTGCAAGCAAATAAAACAGGCATGGTCTCCGATTTTGAGGAGTCTCTAGTCTAAACCAGCTTTGGAGCTCTTTAAAGGTGCTACTCATTTTTGAGATGGGAAGTATTTGAAACTGGGGACTGCCTGAGGACAGTCTTACTCAGGTGGTGCCTGCTAGCCCAGAACCTTTGCACATGCTATTTTCTCTGCTTGGATGCCTTTGAGACCCTCACCTGCTGCATCACCCAACGGTCACTTAGTTAAGACATCTTTTCTTAGTATGTAAACTTTAAGAAAACCGACTGCCCAAGTGATCTTCATTAGCATTTCCTTAGTTCTGACCACTTTTACTAATGAACTGCTCAGTTTTAGAATTAAGTGCCTCTCAGCTACCTGTCACCAATTCATTCAAGTATGGGTTCTGTTTGTCACATTATGTATGTTCATCAGTCTCTCATAGATTGTTCTGTGTTGGGTATTATTTAAAAATGATGCATAGGAGTCGCAAGATGCAACTGCAAATACGCAACAGTTGCAGGATTTTTGGATGGTAATAAAATGTACTGGAGGAAGTGATTGACAAACGGAAAGACTTGCAGATGTAGGTCAGTCTACAGTTGGAAGAAAATGAGGCTGTCAGGATAGGACTTTTTAAAATAAAGAATGATTTAAATATCAGTAAATGAGGAGAAACCCACTGGGAAAGTGACCTTTATGATTGTGCTTCGAGTCGGATAAAAAGAAGCCATACAGTTTTGTTAGAAAAATCATATCCATACACAAACTCAACCGATATCTCTTTTCTTTTAGTTTAAGAATTTGTAATTTTTTTTTTTTTTTGCAGTTTTAATCTAACATTTGTTAAATTTAATGTAAAAACACTTTTTTTCAGGGCGGTGCCTGTGGCTCAAAGGAGGAGGGTGCCGGCCCCATATACCAGAGGTGGAGGGTTCAAACCCAGCCCCGGCCAAAAACTGCAAAAATAAAAAACAAACAAAAAAAAACCCACCTCTTTTTCATATGTTTTAGTTTTAACTTAGAAGGTAATGTTCCAGAGAAATAGAGTCAGGTCCATACTTTGAGTGAATTCACTTTAAGCTGGCCTTTCCCATACTCATTATCCTTGGATGCTGAGGACCCCTTCTATTTGATTATTGCCTGATTCCCATGCATATTGAGATCCAAGCTCGTTCTTATCTCATCATGGGTGCTCAATAATATTTGTTGAATAAAAAAAGGTAACGGGTAACAATTTGTTTGAGAGCCTTTGTTAAGAGCCCGTCTTACAGCCGGAGATGAGCTACCTCTAATGAGGTGTACTTTGTTTCTTTTATTCATAGATTAACAGATTCCCTGGATACTCTTTCAGAAATTTCTTCAAATAAACAGAATCATTCTTATCCTGGTAAGATTACACAGTTTTGTGTTCCTAATAATTATTTCTTCGCTTTCATTTAATGACAGTTTTTGTTGTGAAGTATATATGTAAGTAAACGTGTATATAAAGTGTAATTTGTACAGCGTATATAAACATGGAGTAAATGTGTGTTACCCACCCCGTAGCTGAAGATGATTACCTGTACTGTAGAGCCCCTGTCCACCCCACACCCTCATCCGCCTCCTTCATTTACCCCATTCTCAGGTATATGAGTCTTGAGTTTTATGTTAGTTATTCCCTTGATTTTGTTTATATTTTAAAAATCCATGTATAGATATACCATAACTAAGATATGTTTAGTTTTGATTGTTGTTTTCTGCTTTGTTATTTAGCATTCCCTTGAAATATATAATTCACTGTATACTTGACAGTCCTTTGGGTTATATGCTGTTTTGATATTATAAACTGCACTGTTATGCACATGTGCAGGAGTTTCTCTAGGACTGCCAGGTGTACGATGCCCAGATTCTCAACCACCTGAGATGATGCTGAACTATATTGCCCACTCCCACCCAGAGTGGATCAGAGTCTCGGTCCCTCCCCACCTCCTTAACACTAGTCTCGTTTGATTTAGAGGTCTTTGCCCGTCTGATGGGTTTAAATGGTGTCACATTATGGTTGTAATCTGCATTGTCTAGGTTACAAATAGGGTTGCGTGTGTTTTCATGTTTATGGCCGTACGCATTTCTTCTTTCATGAAGTGTCTGTCTAAGTCTTCTGCTCCTTTTTTCTTAGGTATTTTTGTCTTTCTCTTGTTCATTTCTAGGCTTCTTTATGTATTTGAGGTACTAATAGTTTTTCAGGTTTATGTGTCTCCAATATCTTGCCCAGGTTGTGACTTGGTTTTTATCTTTTTATTTGTTTACATTTGTTTTTTATTTGTTACAATATTTATCTTTCTGTGCCTGGCTTATTTTTGTATCTTTAGATGAGCAGAAGTCCTTATTTTTGTGTAGTCAAAATAGGAAACCATTTTATGGCTTGAATTGTTTTGTCTTAAATTTTTTCCTAGTGAAGGTATTTTCCTGTCTTGTTGCTTTCTAAAAGGTTTATTTACATCTTTGTATTTCACATTTTCCAACATACCTGGAATTGATTTTGTGTATAATTAGTATCTAATTTCGTTCTTCCTCCATATGGATAAGCATCTGTAAAGAGTGATCTGTATGAGACCAGTCCTGAAATATCTGTTGAGGTTAATTTTATGACCTATGAATTTTTACCATTCTAATAGGTATGCTGTTTGACTTGAAATTCCCTAATATTTTAATTTGGAATTCCCTAAAGATGTAGATATTATATTAGTTTGCTGGGGAAGCCATAACAGAGTACTACTGACGGGCTAGTTGAAACAATATTAATTTATTTTCTCACAATTCTGGAGGCTAGAAGTTTGAGATTGAAGTGCTGGCAGGTTTGGTTTCTTCTAAGGCCTCTCTCCTTGGCTTGTGGATGGCCATCTTTGGTGTCTTCCTATGACCTTTTCCATGTGTGTGTGTCCCAGTATCTTCTTACAAAAGTCACATCAGTTTAGAGCCCACCCAGATGACTTTGTTTTGCCCCTTTAAAGCGCTGCCTCCAAATAGAATTACATTCCGAGGTCCTAGGGGCTTAGGACTTTAACATAAGAATTCTGAGGGGACAGAATTCCCTCAGATGTTGAGTATCTTTTCATATGTTTATTTGGCGTGTTTTTTTGTATTTTCAAAATTGATATATCACAGTTGTACATATGTCGGGGGTGCCTGTGATGTTTTGATACAGATGTACAGTGTGTAATGATAAAGTCAGTGTTATCGGGATATCTGTCATTTCAAACGCTTTCTTTGTATTGGGATTATTATAATTCTTCTAGCCATTTTGAAATATACAATAAATTATTAACTATAATTTCCCTACTGTACTATTAGTATGAATACTAGAACTTATTTCTTCTGAGTTTTTGTACCCATTAACCAACCTCTTTTCACATCCTCTTCCCCCGACCCCTCCCCAGCCTCTATTAATTACCATTCTACTCTCTACCTCCCTGAGATCCACCTTTTTAGGTGCCATATATGAGTGAGAACATGCGATATTTATCTTTCTGTGCCCGGCTTATTTCACTTAACATTATGACTTCCAGTTCCATCTGGTTGCTGCAAATAACGGGATTTCATTCTGTTTTTATGGGTTAATAGTATTCCATTGTGCACACATGCACCGTATTTTCTCGACCCATTCATCTGTTGATGGACACTTAGTTTGATGCCACGTCTCGGCTACTGTGAATAGTGCTGCAGTAAACTGGGAGTGCAGATATCTCTTTACTATACCGATTTCCTTTTGTTTGGTTATATGCACAACAGTGGGATTATTGGATCATATGCCAGTTCTATTTTTAGTTTTTTGAGGTATTGCCATGCTTTTTCCCATAATGGCTGCGCTATTTTACATTCCAGTGTCCCATCAACAGTGTGCTGTATCTTCTTCAATGAGATGCCTGTTCACACCTTTTGGTCATTTTAAAATTACTTGTTGTTTTCTTACTGTTGAGTTATTTGTATACATGTATTTAGAATACCAGATATGTTTTGCAAATATTTTTTCTCAGTATGTGGCTTATCTTTTCATTCTGTGAACAGTGTCTTTCATGGAGCTGGAGTTTTTAATTTTAATGAAATCTAAGTTATCACTTTTTTTCTTTCCTAATCTTTGCTTAAAAAGTTATCACCAAACCCAAGATCACTCTGGTTTTTCTCCTATGTTATCTTCTAGGAGTTTTATAGTTTTGTCTCTAATATTTAGATCTATAATCCATTTTGAGTTAGTTTTTGTGAAAGGTGTTGAGGTCTGTACCTAGATTTTTGTTTTGCATGTGAATGTCTAGTTGTTTCAATAGCATTTGCTGGAAACACTGTCTACTGAATTGTCTTTGCTCATTTGTCAAAGACCAGTTGACTATATTTGCATGGGTCTATTTCTGGACTCTGTTCTGTTCCCTTGATTTATTTGTCTAATCTTTTTTTTTTTGCAATTTTTGGCCGGGGCTGGGTTTGAACCTGCTGCCTCCGGGATATGAGGTTGGTGCCCTACTCCTTTGAGCCACAGGTGCCGCCCTATTTGTCTAATCTTTTGCCCATACCACACTGTTATGATCACTGTAGCTTTACCGTAATTCTTCCGGTTGTATCATCCAGTCCTCTGATTTTGATCTTCTCCTTTTATATTGTATTGCTTATTCTGGGCCTTTTGCTTGTCCGTATAAACTCAACAATCAGTACCAACAAAATAACTTGCTAGGATTTCATTGAATGTATCAATTTGCAAAGAACTGATATCTTAATATTGAGTCTTTTAAATTTGTGGACATAAAATATCTTTCCATTTATTTTTATCTTCTTTGATTTCTTGCAGAGTTTTATAGTTTTCCTCATATAGACTTTGTACATGTTTTGTTAATTTATACCCATGTATTTAATTTTTTGACATTAAGGTAAATGGTGTTGCTTTTATAATAATTCCTTTCACCTTATACCAGCTTTCTTTTGGTTAAGTATTTTACCTAAAGTATTTTTCTCTACGCCCGATTGATTTGTAACTTTTCTGTGTCCCTATGCATTTAGAATATTTTCTAACTTGAACATAGTTGATTTTACTTTTTCAAAAATATTGTCTGATAGTCTGTGGTTTTTTTAACCCATTTGCATTTATTGTAATAACTGATTTATCACCAATATTATTTAGGCCATGTTACTTTTTTTCTATTCAGATTTTTTTTTTTTTTGGCATTTAAATATTTTTTCTTTCTTGACTTTATTCTGGTTATATTCCTACTTGGCTCTGCTCTCCTTCATTTATCCCCTCTACTTTTAAGTAGAGCATATCCTTTCCCCTCTGTCCCCCTGTGGAATATGCTTCTTATTAATTACTATAGGTAATTTAACATACATACTTAGCAGACTTTACCATTTTTACCCTTTCTCAAGTAATAGAAAATCCTTAGAAACTGAGCTGTCCAGTTTCTGTTTTATTTCCTTTATAAATTTGGCATTATTATAATGGTTTTATATAATGCTTAATTCACTCCCATTTTACCAGTATCTTTACTAATCCTCAGAACTTGGGATCATTTTGTTTTCGCCTCACATATATTCCTTACAATTTCTTTTAGGAAGTGTCTATTGGTAGCCAACTCTGTCAGTTTTTGTCTTTTCTAATCATAGTTTAACTGGTTTATTGGTATAGAATTTTAGGTTGAAAGGAATTTTCTCCCTGTGCATCTGACAGTATCATTCTGCTGTTTTCTGGCTTCTGTCATTGAAGACAGGTCAGCCAGTCTAACTAATCCATATTGTTATAGGAGATTTGCCTTTTCTTCTTGGAGGCTTCTGAGGATCTGTTTCTTTATATTGTGCAGTTTGACTATGCTGTGTCAGGCTGGAGATTTCTTTTTGTTCTGTTTGGCGTCATGGATCTTTTTGGATCTGGGAGCTAGTGTCTTTGATCAGTTTTTTTAAATAAAAATTCATTATATTTCACAATTTTTCTCCTCTGTTCTCTGTATCACCTCCTTCTGAGCCTCTGTGTAGTAGTATTTTGGACGTCCTCACTCTTTTTAGTGCCTCTCTCCTATTTTTCACAACTCACACTCTGGACTATATTCTGGACTTCTTATGCCTATCTTTCTATTTCCTGATTCTCTCTTTGGCTGTGTTTATTCTGCTGCTTAATCTAGACAAAGCGATTTTAATTATATACATTTCCTTTTTTTTTTATTTTGAAAATCTCCTTGATTGTTACCTACCATAATGGCTTATTCTTCCCCATATTTTCAAGTTTTTCTTCTATGCCTTTAAACATTTAAAATTTTGTTATCTTTCATTTCATGTTAAATAATTGAGCATCTAGAGTTTTGTGAGTCTGATGCTGCCATCTGTTTCTGTTGAGGCTGACTTGTGGTGCCTTCTTCCCTTGTGAATTTTGTAACTTATTATTGGGAGATGCTTATTTGACTTAGAATTTTATAGATGAGGGCTTTATGAGGCCCAGGTTGACACTTCCAGAGAAGTTTATATTGACCTGTAGCAGTTGCCTGGAGGTGGTGCTAACTGGTGACTAATTTATGTTCACTACAGTGTCTTTTATATTACACAGATAACATGAATTTGATTCTTGGTCACAAATTCTGAGGGGAGAGAATTTTGCTATCTGACAATTAAGCCAGTTTCCTTTGTCTTCATCTGAACGGGTTTCATTCTGTTTCTCTTTTCACCTTGCACTGAGACTGGGCTGTTGGGGGCCCTTACTGTATCCACGAGTCCTGGGTGGGGATCCCTGTGTGGCTGGCCCTGGCTTTGCTTCCTTCCTGGTCTCCTTGGTCTCCTGTGCAGCCAGCAAGATGGAGGCCCACGCTTTCTAAATTCAGTGGAAACTTTGGTGGTATCACATGGTAGATTACTTTGGTGCTTGGTGACCTCTCAAGGTTTCTCCTTTTTGTTTTTTAGCATCTTTGAAATTGTGCCTTTTGTGTCAGCTCAATAGTATTTTTTAAAAGTTATAGCTGTTTTAAATCAGAGTTGTTTCAATCAAGAGATTCATTCAGCACATCTGGTCTGCCATAACTGCCAGAACCGGAAATCTTACTCCTTTTAAAAAGCATCTTTTAAAAATTTTACCTTTTGTGAAGCCTTCTTGTTTTCATTCTGTTATCTGGATATGCCAACAGTCGTAAGCTCCCATGTTAATTATTGTTCAGTGTTTTATAAATGGGGCATCTTTAATGATAGTGTGTTAAAACCATCCTTTTCATTTTTTTCAAGTGATTATCAAGATGATAACATTTGATAGTAAAGCTTATCAGCTTTATCATTGTTTGATTCAGTTTTCTTTTACCTTCAAGAAATCTTATAATAAAAACCTTCAAAAAGTAATACCATGGTCTTAACTTATTCATACGTTTGCGCACTTTGATCGGAAAGGTAAGGTAAAATCTCAACCCCAGTTGTATCCTGTGTATAGTCCACCTTCTTTGCTTTCTTTTTGTAAAGGAACATTTGATACAATAGAACATCTATAGAAGAAGCGATGAAAGATAAATTTTAATCAGGACCTAAACATTTGTGAGTTATTTTTCCTCTTCTAACCTTAACTTTCGTGTTCAGGCTTCAGGAGAAGTTTCAGCACAACTTCTGCGTCTTCCCAAAAAGAGATTAACAGAAGAAATGCTTTTGCCAAGTGAGTATTAAGAAGATTTAGAGAAACACCTTTCAAGATGAACATGATGGGATTCCGTGAAGGAAGAAAAATGGAATTTGTATCTTTTATAATACGTTGCTTGGTAGAATTTTAACACGTAGGTGAGAAGGTGTGATGAGTGGATTGAGAAAAGCTCTTCCTCCCTCCTTTGCAAGCTCAATTAAAAATGTCACCAGTGACTAGAAATAGTCCACCGCATATATTTTTCTTTCCAGAGGCTAGTATTGCTAATAAAAGTTGGAGGAATTTACATTTTGTGTTTTCATTGAGTAGGGTGGATTCATGTTAAACTCTGTTTTCTTAAACTGTCTGAGATTTGATTTAGTATAATAGTATTAGCAGCACATGAAAGAAATGTGAGGTCCATTTGCATAAAGAATCTTACAATTATTTTTAAAAGTGCTCCCATTCCCTCTTAGAGACTATATTGCTCAAAAAGTTTTGTATCTTTGTAGAGGAAATACCCTTTGTTTTTTTCCCATTTATTTTTAACCCCCCTAGACCTTCTTCCCCTAATAGTTCTCTGAAACTTTTTGGAATTTTTTTTACTTTTAGAGGAATATGAGGCTCTTTTAGACTGATTATATTAAGAGGTTCTTTTTTTTTAAAATACTGCCTGTCAATTTAGCCATAACACCTTGGGGAAAAAACATAGGTGAGTAGGAGGAGGAAAGTGCACATATGTGCTTAAGTAGTGGGTGGGTAGAAGCCACCAGAAATTAGAGCCCAAGGGCGAGTATTTGCTGTCCAGCTGAGCATGGGCAGGTAATTTAGTCTGGCATGAAGCTGTCGCTTCACAAAGATCTGAAATTTCCCGTGAGAACCTGGGCTTTCCCTCAGGGACTGCTGCAGGAGTGTCCAGCTGCAACCCGTGGCTGGCTACTAATGCTTATCTGTGATGGAAGATATCACGAAAATTATGCACGGATGCTTTTTGGTTCATCAGCTTTCATTAGTGTTTGTGTATTTATGTGTGGCCCAAGACAACGCTTAGGTAATGTCATAAGCCAGCCTCTGGCAATGAATGGATGGATGGGTTGGGTAGGGTTCTCCCCCCCCCCAAAAAAAAAACACCCTCATCAATTTTGAGAATTTTGAAATTGATCTCCTCCTGTGAGTAGCTGAAAGAGTTTAAGGGGAGTCACTTTATGCCCCAGTATAATGAAGATATTCAGGGGCTCTTAGGTAGAATGGAAGACATTGCTAAGAAGAAACGACCAGAATATAGAGGATTCTGAAGGGGCAGAGCTATGAAAATCAGTGTCCAGATGCTGGTGAGTGGAAGAATGTGATTCAGAGAAACAGGAAGGAGAAGAAAAATCTGAGCTGTGGGAATCACACAGCAGGTGTGGGGATGCGTAAGATGATCTGTTGGCTGGAGGAGGAAATGTCAGCGCTTATTTTTTTTTCTATGAAAATAAAAAAGTTAAGCTTTTTACTACTATACTAATGTAAGATTGACACTGGTACCTTTTTCTTTTTAAAAACAATAAATACATATACTTTGTTGAGGATATATAATTGATTTTTAACATTGGACATTTGTATGTGACCAAAATATTTGGTGATCACTGTTCTCAGGAACAAAAGAAAGACTTTGAGGTCCCTGGCAGGTGCAAGGACACCTGTCTCTGTTTTTAGGGGCAGAGATGGGGCACTGACTGGGTGACCCTCTACTGTGGGGACAGCATTGGCACTGTGCTGTGGTGTCACTAATCTAGAAGCATGGTGTGTCCTGAAGACTGTGTGTTGAGCAAGCGAGTTTCTTGAGCTTTACCAAACACTGTACCTACCATTTTCTGACTCACTTCTATGGAGATAAATGATACTTCCAGAAGCAACATGGAAAACATAGTCAAAGATGATGAGAATTCCTGGGTAAGAAACTTGAAGGACTTGGGGGCAAAGGACATGTTTGCCCACGTGAGTGAAAGAGAACTGGGGATGGGGTAGGAACACCTGCCGTGTCATTTTTGTGACAGGACAGGAGTCTTCTGGATCAGTATTGACTTGGTGGCAATTAATGCATTTCATTCAGGGGGGAAAAAGCCAGAATGGGGGTTTGAAGCAGTTCTCTGTGTCTCCTGAATTCTATGAAGGTCCAATGCCAAGAATGGGAGCAGTTAAATGAGCTTGAGATTTTAACAGTCCTCGCAAAGACCTGCTAGGCATAAGGCACCCGTGCTCTCACACTGTGCACAGCCACCTGGCAGCGACCTCTTATCCCCAGGGTTACCACCTTCCTTCAGGTCCTCTCTACGCTATCACGAGCATCTCTACTAATCCAAATAGCGAATTCATTGTGTAAATATTGGAAAAGCTGTCAAAGCCTTCATTGGGTGCTGCCTGTAGATACAGGCCATGGGCACGCTGTGGTCCATCTGAATTTGAATGCCTTCAGGCAGAACCCATGTAATCCAGTTTGCCACAGGCTCCCTCTTTTCACATCAGATGTTGCATTTTCTGCCTGTGTCTGAATCCCTGACACAGGGTGAGATCCAGACCTCCGCCCAGCACAGGAGGCCTGCGTGACTGGCTCCCGGGGGCTTCTCCTCACGAGTCACTGCCTTTCTCTAAGCTCTGTGCTTTTCAAAAACATAAATAATATAATTGGTATATTTTGTTCACATGACAACCTCTGCTTTCCCTTTCTGTCTGCTTTTCTTTCAAGTTAGCTCCCCGCTGCAGTGCCTTCCCTGACCCCTTGGGAAAGGAGAGATTTCTTCCTTCCGTTGTGCTCATTCTGCACTTGGCACTGTCCTCCTGTAGTATTTACAGCGTTTTGCTGATTCTCGGGTACAGATCCTGAGGACCCAGCCCCTGGCCTGCTGCCTCATAGGGGGCCAGTAAATGTTTTGAATGAGTACAGGTGGTTTCCAGCGTGCCGTGGTTCCACATTGCTCAGTTCTCTGTGCTTTCGAGCTTTGATGTAACTTGAACCAAGTTAATCTCTCTTACGAGCAAGTGTTTATCCCAAAACCCTTAATTTTTGGCTTAGATATTGAATTCATTTATTATTACCTCCTCCTTTCTTTAAAAACCGTTTTTGACGTGAACGTCGATTGTACAAGATTTAAAAAGTTAAGAAAAACTAAGTACAGGTAAAGATCTTCTGTAATTTTGTCACCTAGATGCCCTTATCGCCGTTAGCAGTTTGGTATCTGCTTTTGGCACGTGACACGTCTGTCTGAATTTTTACACAAAGTTGGGCAAACCATATTCTCTCCTGCCCTTTGGGAAGCTGTTCCTCTTACTGTATCGTGTGCATATTTCCTGATTCTTTAATAACTTACCCCAGCATGACTTTCATGATGTTGTTAAAGACTGTACTAGGATGTGGAAACATTTTTATGGCACAATAATAAGTGAAAAGATGTCATAATTTAGTAATAGATGCCGCACTGTTAAACATGTATCTGTCTCCCCCACTCCCTTACTCTTTGCCCCCAAGTCCTCCCCATCTCGCTCTCCATGTGTGAGATCAGATAAATACCCAGCCTTGTTTTCTTCTGTTTTTTTTTCTCCCCAATTTACTTGTTAGCTCTTTAATCCATTCAGAACTTTTTTGATCAATTATTTTCTCTCAAACAAATTTTTATAACATCACTAATTCAGCATGCATTCCTTTCTCACTGCTTTGAAGTTTTTACTTTTTATCATATAATATTTATATTTTTCATTTTCTAAACTGTCTTTTAATGATATCTCTGTGTCATTTTAAAGTAAATTCTTGGCCAGGCGTGGTGGCTTACGCCTATAATCCTAGTACTCTTTCTAGGAGGCCAAGGAGGGTGGATTGCTTGAGCTCAGAAGTTTGAGACCAGCCTGAGCAAGTGCTGGTCTCTATTAAAAAGTAGAAAATAAGGCCAGGCGCAGTGGCTCATGCCTGTAATCCTAGCAGTTAGGAGGCTGAGGTGGGGCAATTGCCTAAGTTCACAGGTTTGAGACCAGCCTGAGCCAGAATGAGACCCCCATCTCTAAAATTTAGCTGGGCATTGTGGCAGGCGCCTGTAGTCCCAGCTACGTAGGAGGCTGAGGCAAGAGGATCGCTTGAGCCCAGGAGTTTGAGGTTGCTGTGAGCTGATGCCATAGTACTCTACTGAGAGTGACAAAGTAAGACTCTGTCTCAATAAATAAATAAATAATATAAAAAATAGAAAATAGAAAAAGTGAGGCAAGAGTATTGGTCAGGCCCAAGAATTTGAGATTGCTGGGAGCTATGATGCCACAGTATTCTACAACAGAACAAGACTCTGCCTCAAGAAAAAATAAAATGAAATTAAAAAGTAAATTCTTGTGCCAGAGCCACATTGTTCTAAGCATTGTAACTTTATAATTTACTGTAATGGTAGTGCTTTATTTTCAGCCTTTTCTTTATTACTGATGCCCATCATGGTTGTGATTGAGAGTTTGGTCTTTGTGATTGGACAGCTATGTGCCTGACCTCAGGCACATAGCTTAATTTTTGTGAGCCTCAGATTCCTCTTCTGTTATAAGAAGGTCATAATCTCACCTTCAGTGATTTGGATGGGGTTGAGTGACAAAACGTGTGTGAAGTGTTAGGTGCACTTCACAGGAAATGACAGCTATTGTCATTATCTATATGAAAATCACAGTAGTTTTGTCAGGTTGCAGAAAATTTCCATTAGGATAACTTTGAGAATTTGCATGCCTACATTTCTGTCTAGGAACGGAGCTCTTTCATTATTTTGTATGTTCTTCAGTAAAGATTTATAGTTTTTCTTCTAAGTATTACATATTTCTTTGTGAAATTTATTGTATTTGTGCATCTGACATATACGTAATATTACATATAAGTATAAATATTTAAAAATAATTTTTATTTAAACTCTTATCACTGGCTCAGCGCCTATAGCACAGTGTTTACAGCGCCAGCCACATACACCGAGGCTGGCAGGTTCGAACCTGGTCCTGGCCTGCTAAACAGCAATGACAACTGCAACAAAAAATAGCCAGGCGTTGTGGCTGGCACCTATAGTCCCAGCTACTTGGGAGGCTGAGGCAAGAGAATTGCTTAAGCCCAAGAGTCTGAGGTTGCTGTGAGCTGTGATGCTACTGTCCCAAGGGCGACATAATGAGACTCTGTCTCAAGAAAAAAAAAAAAAAGAACTCTATCACTTTGCAAATGTGGATTAGGATACATTTCTGGGCCTCAGTTTTCTTATCCATAAAATTAGAGTCCTCTCTCTTCTTATAGGGTGGTTAGTAGGAACAAATGGGACAGTGTGTGTATATTAAAAATAGAGAAGGTAAAATAAAATGTAAAATAAGTAGTACTAAGATTCTGTTCACAGAAAGACTGCATGCTGTTTTGGTAACACGGTGAAGGGTTCCTTCGGCAGAGAGGTGGCATGGGATGGAGGGTGGAAGACTCCAGCTAGCACTGGTCATTTCTAGACAGCCTTTATGGAAGGTCAGAGGACAAGAAGGTGCTGGTAGTGTTTCTACCGTGGGTGGAGAGTGGGGTGAGTTCCTTCCAGTTGACAGCGGAGGAAGCTCTATGCCAGGTGGGCCCGAGGCTTTGGATGAGTTTATTGGTGAGTCTCAAGCTGTTTTGTCATGATGTCAGGTTGCGGGTAGGAGATAGGAGGCATCTCTTGCGTATTGTAAGTCATTATATGTTGTAGGGAAAAGGAAAGGAATTCTGCTCAGGGCAATGCAGACCCTTTTACATGTTAGCGGTGGGGAAGGTGCTAAATTTTTTAAGTATAACTAGAGTTCATACATAGAAGATATATATATATGTGTGTGTGTGTTTACGTATATATATAAAATACATATGCATACATATACATGCACGTACATATATAAAAATCTATTTTCCAAAGTTGTAGATTGATAATTTTTTATTTTATTTTTTAATTTCTTCATTATTTTTTTGGCCGGGGTACACCTCCAGTATATGGGGCTAGTGCCCTACTCCTTTGAGCCACAGGTGCCACCCAATTGACAATTTTTTTAAATTTGCTTTCCCCTGGAGAAATATTTTAAAAATAAACATTTTAATTTATCACAGCAAAATACCAGCTTCTTTTCTTTTTACCTCATTTGATGATACTAATAGCAGTGAAATAGGTAGAAGTATATGTTTTATGATTACTATTAATATTTTACTGAGAGCATATATATTTATGTATATATATTGCAATATATATGTTAATGTATATTTCTAAATTGCAAGCAAAATCTTAAATCCAGATTAGGTGTAGTATTAAAGGAACCAAAACCTTTTTTAATATTAAAAATACAATTGACTCTTGAACAACACAGGGGTTAAAGGTGCCAGCCTTCCACCCTCCTAGAGTCAAAAATCCACATAGAACTTTTGATTCCCCCAAACTTAACTACTAATAGCCTGTTGATTGTAAGCCTTACTGGTAATTTGGACAGCTAATTAACACATATATTGTATGTTATACGTATTACATACTGTTTGATTACAACATAATAAGCTAGAGAAAAGAAAACATTAATTAAGAAAATCGTAAGAGAGAAAATACATTTGCCATTCATTAAACGGAAGTGGATCAGGTGAAGTCTTCATCCTCATCTTCGTTCTGAGTAGGCTGAGGAGGAAGAGGAAGAGGAGAAATTGGCCTTCTTGTCCCAGGGGTAGCAGATACAGAAGAAAATCCACAGATAAGTGGCCCTGTACAGTTCAAACCTATATTAAGGGTGAACTCTATTTTCTGATAACTGCTATTTAAAATCTAAAAAAAAAAAAAAGTTGTATATACTATGTGTTTTGTTGTGAGATACCATGAAGTATTTTCTTACGGGAATTAAATTACTGAATTCTGCATTTAGCAGTGGGAATGAATATAATCCATTGCATCACGTGGCTTTCACACTGAAGAATTATTCTCCTTCCCTCCTGAACAGATCAAAAGCGGCTTTGCGTCGCAGCTGGAGCAGCACTCCCACCGCAGGCGGCTCTGAAGGGGGCGTGAAGCTGCACGAGGGCTCCCAGGTCCTGCTCACGAGCTCTAATGAGATGGGTACTGTTAGGTACGTGGGCCCCACTGACTTTGCCTCAGGTATCTGGCTTGGACTTGAGCTCCGAAGCGCCAAGGGGAAAAATGATGGAGCAGTGGGCGATAAACGCTATTTCACCTGCAAGCCAAACCACGGAGTGTTAGTGAGACCGAGCAGAGTGACCTACCGGGGAATTAACGGGTCAAAGCTTGTGGATGAGAACTGCTGAGTTGAACTCCTAAAATACTGAATGAGCTCAAACAAACACACACACACATACGCACGCGGTTTGTCCATGGCAAACGGTTTACTTAGCCATTATTTAGATTTTAAAAATATAGTTATCTTGATGAAAACCATTACAACAATTCAGAAAGAGTCCTTTAAAAGGCCACAAGTATGAACTCTGTGGAATCATAATTCTTTTAAAATAATTTCAAAATAAATACTTTTTAAAGCTTTAAGTCCCAAGAGAATTCTGGGGCTCAGGAAAAAATGTGCCATTGGGTGACCAACTGATGCATTTACTTGACTTGTTATGTTTCATTTTTGCTCATAATACTGGATTTTTCTTAGTGCCCTAATTGTGACGGTTTCCACTAGCTTTGGTTAACACATGATGTTCACATGGCCTTTTCTGTCATGCAATTTTGGAGTTTTTCTTTCTGTGTTTTGTTACTAATAAGTACAATGAGAATACACATTATGTATTTTTTGTAGTTTTTTTTGCCTGTTTAGAAACACTCTTCTACAGGACATGTTAGAATTTTAGAGCCAGGAGGGGTCTCAGTGGCTCTCAAGCGCTGCTTGTCCCCTGTTGCCAGGCTCACTAACTGGTTGGTGAACAGAGCTCAGTCGTAGCACGTGGGTCTACTGACCTGGGGCTGAGTGTTCTTTCCGCTGTACCAAGTGTGTAATCTCAGATTTTTCTCCTGCAGCTCATGATGAAGGGTTTATGAATTGAAGTCATATTTAGAATTTTTTTCACCAAGTCATTTAACTTCCTCCCTGGATATATTTGTAACACACACGAAGCACTTTTAAGACATGATGCACTTTTTGTATTTGGGGAGAATTTGCCATCCTTTCCTCCTGCAATAGGAAAAGCATTTTGAAATATGTATTTAACAGAAAAGAGCAGATAAAGGTTTGTTAGGAAGGATATATGTGTTATTCATTTAAATGTTTGGGATTTCTGGGTTTTTCCGTCTTATTACTCATCGGACTGGCGTGTTGGCTCTGTTTGCTGTTTTTCTGTTTCCATTTGTTGCAGAGTTCAGCCTATCTTACAGCTCTAGGGTACAGCTCTAGGATCGTATCCTGTTTTCATTTTCCTTCCTGAGCACATGTTAAACTAGGCTTCAGATTAGAGTCATGTAATAATGTCAAATGTCTGTATTGTGGGTACGGATTGAAGTCTCGTCCAGTATGTGTAAAGATTTATCTTTTATTGTACATACTTAGACTTTACCACAGAAATATTGGAGCAGTTTGCTTTATAAGATTAAAAGTATCCTTCAGACTGGAGCTCGTTTTGTCCTTAGAAATAATATGTTGAACTATTTTGCAATATACTATTTTAAATCTAAATCCTGTCACTTTGCTGCCTTTTAAAAATAGTGTGGGTATTTCAAATATCGCTAGAGCTATTTTCCTGAAATACATTTGCAAAATAAGGCTGCTATATATTATTTTTATTGATGGAAGAAAATAACTGTACTGCAATTCAAAAGTAAACTTATTTTATTATACAGATTATTTGGTTAAAACTCTATTTATACTTTAACCTTACAGAAATGCATTATTGCACCAAACTTGGATATCCATAATTTGTCCTGTTAAATACAGAACACTGTAAGTTAGAAACAAGAGTGCCCATACTGAATTTATTTTTGAAGTCAAAGAACCAATTGTTCTCTTTGTATTTAGATTAGGATTATTTGATCCACAGAATGTGTATGTTTATGTATACTATGGACATACAAATGAGGTGTTTGTGTTTTGCTTGTTAAATGCCATTTAAAGTTCACTTCGTGAGCATTAATAAAAAGGGAATCTGTTTGGTTTTGGAATGATATCTTGTTTTTTACCCCATTCACAACTCTCCTTTTCTTGGTAACTCAGGGTACATATGCTTGGAATTTCCCCCCCCCCATAGTAATAATAACTCGGATTTGTCCTATGCCTATAAAAAAGTCTTAAAAATGTATCATAAGTTTTACCTAACAAGCAAAGTTGTACTTTTAGCCACACTCCTATTAGTATTCTTTGGATGAACAGAGTCATTTAAGAAGAGAATGCGGGCTCGGCGCCTATAGCTCAACCGGCTAAGGCGCCAGCCACGTACACCTAAGGTGGCGGGTTCGAATCCCCAGCCCGGACCCGCCAAACAACAATGACGGCTGCAACCAAAAAATAGCCGGGCGTGTGGTGGGCGCCTGTGGTCCCAGCTACTTGGGAGGCAGAGGCAAGAGACTCGCTTGAGCCCAGGAGTTGGAGGTTGCTGTGAGCAGTAATGCC
>CAUYTI010127379.1:10000-13779 GCA_963575145.1 Galago senegalensis | reverse complement strand
CCTTAAATTTCAATTAACATGGTTAAATTCTGCACTGTCGCAGATAATCATAATGTACTCACACAAAAACAAATAATGCAACTTTAAATAGTAAAAATAAAGCCTCCACCTTTTTAAGGCTGCATAATATTCTATGGTATATAATCTCTGGGTATAGGGTCAATGGATTTTGGATTTTAATATGTCCCAGGTAATTCTTAGAGAGTTCATCAGATATCATGTGTTAGGAAGCCTTTGCCCTTGGACCACTAGTAAGCATAATCTAGACTTTCGGTTTACATTCCACCATTAACAAATAGCCCCTAATACCTCTTAGCATTATTGCATGATCTGAAAATGTCCTGAGCATGTAAATTTCAGCTAATTTACTTATTTCCAAGCTGTAATTTAGAAATAATAAATAAGTACAAGGAAGCACAAATAAAAAATAGTTTCAATAGGTAAAATTCGACAAAACAAAAGGGCCCTTGGAACATTTTGTGAAGTTCCTTCATCACACACAAAGTTTGTACTCTTCTTGTTCTATTTTCTTTTGCCCTCTGACATGTGAAAGAACCTGTCAATAATTTACTTAGTGCTGTTTTCACTCTAAACTGCTGGGTACTGTATTTATTAGATGTAAACAATAAAGTGATGTGTGATTCTTAAACTTGTGAAAATAAGACTATAGTAAACCCTGAGTGTAAAGATCCTGTCAATACTTCCTCCTTTTGGCCAAGCAAGAGGCTTCCCAGCAGCTGCTATTTCCCTCTTATTTTCTGTATGTAATGTACACTCATTGATGTTCTCTAGGAAGCTGGGTTAAGTCTCCAGTGACTATCCAGATCATTACATGTCTCTAAGAGTCAGTGGACTTTTTGAAAACTGCTGTTCATGACAGACTGATTCTGCCTCTCACATAAGAATTTTAGAACTGCATGGAAGAGGATTCTATCCCCTCAGAGTCTAAGTATATATAGCAAACAATCTAGGATGGCTAGATACAGAAAGAAGTAATGCGGGAGCAGGTTCTAATAGACTGATAGCCAAAAGAGGTAATAGGCCTGATAGAAACAGACATTATATTCATTCATCATAGAATGAGTACTTAACTTCCTCAACTCATAACCTCCTTTAAGGAAAGGTCACTGGGGTTAAGAAAAACAGCTATAAATGATATTATAAGTAAATATGGGTTAGACATTAGCCATGAATAGAGTTCTAAAACCTAGTTATTAATGGGCAGAAGAAATTTTTTCTCTATATAAATTTTACTAATTCATGGAATATATGCCGTGGAGATAGTGCAAGTCCTTGTTGACATCTAAAGATAAGATACTAATAATGTCTGAACCAGCTTCTCTATCAGTTGTAAAATGTTTTTTATCCACCACATAAGTCAAGGCATTAAAAACATAATTTCTAGCCTATCTTGTTGATGGAAAAACATTAGTCAATTATGACTGGAATTGAAAATAGTGAGACCAAATCAAGGGAAGCATGGGGATTATTATGTGATGAAATCCAGCAATATTTGTAGGTTTTATATGCCTCCAGCCCTAAAACCAACCAACAAAACACTGAATTGATGTTCGCTGACAAACAACATAAACACTCTGTAGGTAACTAATAAGAAAAATGTGTGAATTTGCCTTTTTTATTTTTTCCAGGTAATAGAAAAGTTGTCAATGTGATTTTCAGGTAGGAGAAAAAAACATGCACTTGTCATGGCATTTTCAAATACCTTAAGTTATGTAACAATGCTTTTCCAAGCCCCATTACGTCCCACAGTGCCTGTAAATCTTGTATAAGGAAATGCTGGGTGCGGATGGGTTCCAGGCAGCACCTGATCATATGGGCTGTGGTGCCCATACGCTCCCTTAGGATGGAGTCAATAAAAGAACTCCACCCCGTCCCTCTATTTCAAAATGAACCTAGGCTTTTAGTGAACAGCAGAGACACACTCCAGGTCTATTTTTTTGTGGTAATATCTGGTTTTTGTAGGCCCAATGATCATGTTGCCTATGCTTACTTTATTACAATTACTAAACTCTATAGAAAATAGCATTTTCAAAATATAGCATTTAAAGAGTCCTTTTTGTACTGTTCCTCCCCTAAAGCCTTGCTTTAATAGAGAACAATGTGAGACAGGCTGTGGGGGTCAAAGCTGGGGATTCCTACGCCGCCGCCCCTCATGCAGGGGATCCCTGTGTTCATATAGGCCCCCACGGCCTGCTTCTGAGACAGCAATGTGATGCTGTGTGAACAGCCTGACACAGTAGGTCTGGCTTTTATGATGCAAATTTCCACTTTAAACTCAAAGGTAATTACAGTATTTTAACGTACCTTTCTCATGATCGGTAATAAGTTTCTCCAGTGCACAGTCCACATCAAAAATGTACTGGTAAAAGCACAGCTGGGTGTACAGGGACTTGTCAGAATACTGCAATATAACAGAAAATAAATGAATACTACTATTGGAGAGGGTAGGGAGTGATGGAGATCATTCTCGCAGAGTGTATTCCCTAATTTCAACTTCTACATCAAGCAGCACTTTTTTAAAGAAAGGGGGTAAAAAGCAGAGAATCATCCTAATGGTTTGTCCCCCTCATATAACATACATACCTTTCATAATTCAGAATAAATCCTGCTACTTCGATCATAGATTACTACTTGCGAAGCTGCAGACTGATTACCCCTGCTGTCAAAAAACTGATTTTGTCAAATTGCAAATTCCTATGTACCTGTGACAATTTGCACTGTTAATTGGGAAAAGTGGTACTGTGCTTCCTAACTGGGACCTGTCCATGCTCACAGGAAGTTAAACAATTTCTGAAAACTGTTTAACACGTATTGCTATACTATGAGCCCAATTTTATGGCTTGTGGTAACAATCTCTTGCTTTTATCAGGGATTGGCTCACAGATACAACAATGAATAAAGCACAGATTCAAATAACACTGTGACTACTTACCCTGTGCTAATCCTAGTGGACAACACATGACAACAGAACAGTACCACGTAAAATGAAATAACCAAGGTTTTTCATCCCACCCATGTCAAAACACACATTTAATGACTCCATTAAGTTCTAATTCAACAAAATGTAAGAGATGTATGCCTGAACTATTATTCACTCTGCAAACACATATTGAACACCAATGTACCTTAAGTTAGAGTTACTATGTATTCTAAGTAACTGTGACTTGCTCTGCATGGGGAAAAACTCATACAGTCAATTTAATAACCAACATGAGGATTATTTGGTAAATCACATTCAAATGTACTTTTTATTTTAAATCAATTGCTCTAAGAACTCAGTTTCCATCTTCCCATGGGGTTAAATACCCGGGAAACCCTGGAGATGGTGAAAAATGAGCCAGAGCTTTCCTGCTTCCTTGTAGGAGGAGGCATCCTACCAAGGTGAAACAACTAAACCCTTAGAACTTCTCAAAGGAGAAGCTCAAATGACAAAGATGTCACTAATTCTCTGTTGGTACCTTGGAATAACATACGATTCAGCCAAAATTGACTAAGCACCTACTGTGCGCCAGGTCTGACATTGCTGATTATGGATATGCAACTAACTCACACAGTAAGCACTGTATAGATATTGGTTGAATGAGTCAATGAATGACTACAACAGCCAAGCCATTTGTACAATCCATGCAGCAGGCTAAATGGCACACAATGACTAGCATGTGACTAGGACTTTAAGGAGAAAGACACTATCTACAACTGGGTGTGGACACAGCACTACTTCTGAAGGGAATCTCTTTGAGTTAACCAAATATTAGCTC
>CAUYTI010127379.1:0-7500 GCA_963575145.1 Galago senegalensis | reverse complement strand
CAGTTAGTAACCCCAGAGAGGCCCGCTACTCCCCCTTCCTGCTATTTCCCCATTTTCCCCACAAGGATAGTAATAGATTTGCCTTTAAAAAAATTGTATGTGCATAAAATCACACTGCTTGTGTTCTTTTCTGTTGGGTTTTTCTCAACATTCTGTTTGTGAGATTCACCCATGTTTTGTATAGCAGTTTATTCTCACTGCTGTGAACTATTCCACTGAATGAATATACCATAATCAATTTATCCATTCTACAGATGATGGGCATTAGGAGGTCCCTAGTTTTATGGCTACTAAGAATGGTACTTTAGCGGTGGCTCATAGATTTCTTGGGCTCAGGAGTTCAGAGATCAGCCTGAGCCAGAGTGAGACCCTAAATATAGCAAGACTCTAAAAATAGCCAGGTGTTATGGTAGGTGTCTATGGTCCTAGCTACTCGGGAGGCTGAGGCAAGAGAATTGCTTGAGCCCAAGAATTTGAGGTTACTGTGAACGGTGACACCATGGAACTCTGAGTGTGACAAAGTGACACTTTGTCTCAAAAAATAAAATGGTGCTGCTGCAAATATTCATGTACATATTTTTGAAATACATATGTGTATATTTTTATTGATTACCAGACACAGGGATGGAAATGCTAGGTTAGGAGGTACTGCCAAAGTGTTTTTCAAAGTGGCTTTTTTCAACTGTCTTTTTTTTGAACTGGTTTGACAATATAGTCTTCAGCTTTCTAAGATACTATGCATTTGCATGGGAACATAATGGGTCTTTTTTTCTCGCTCATTTATAAAGACACCAGAAATTAGCTAAAATCATCTCTTTATTAACTTGAAAATAAACATAACTTGCCCCTGAGTTAAATTCCCTTGACGTACAAAGAGTTAGGCTCATGCCCCTATAGATTGTTCACAGCCAAATCTTAAATTCAAGTTATCTTCTTCGTATAACCATACAAAGTCTGCCTTCTTCCATCATCAACTGGTATATCCTCACAAAAGTTGCATTCATTTGGGTTGAGCCAAATTAAATCATGAAGAGAAATAGGCTGCTAAAAACTCAAAATGTACTCCCAAACTATTTTGATCATTAAACACCACTGTTCTACCATAGGCACAGATAATCTACTACTTACTATAACTTTTTATTTATTTATTTATTTATTTATTTATTTATTTATTTATTTATTTATTTGTAGAGACAGAGTCTCACTTTACTGCCCTTGGTAGAGGGCCATGGCATCACACTGCTCCTAACAACCTCCAACTCCTGGGCTTAGGTGATTCTCTTGCCTCGGGCTATTTTTCTGTTGCAGTTTGGCTGGGGCTGAATTTGAACCCACCGCCCTCCATATGTGGGGCTGGCGGAGGCACAAGCCTGCTCTCTGAGCCACAAGCGCTACCTGACTATAACTTTAAAATATAATGAAGGTGATGGGCCCTTGGGTTGTTGCCACATCTTTGCAATTGTGAATTGAGCCACTATTAATACTTGAGTGAAAATGTCTTATGATAAAATGAAGCTTTTTTCTTCTTTGCCACGGAATACTATTCAGCCATTAAAAGATGGAAACTACACCTTTTGTACTTACCTGGATGGAGTTGAAGAACATTCTCCTCAGTAAAGCATTTCAAGAATGGAAAAGCAAGCATCCCCTGTACTTAATATTAATTTGAAACTAGTAATTGAACAACTACAGGCCCCCATGAGAGAAAAACAATGACATTCAAGGAGGGAAGGTCTCTACTAAAAATAGAAAAAACTAGCTGAGCATAGTGGCGGGTGCCTGTAGTCCCAGCTACTTGGGAGGCTAAGGCAAGAGGATCACTTGAGCCCAGGAGTTAGAGGTTGCCATGGCACTCTACCCAGGGCCACAGAGTGAGACTCTGTCTCAAAAACAAGACGGGGGGGGGGAGAAGAAGTGGGAAGGGGGTTCAGTAAGCTCCCACCTAACAGATATAACATAGGGATATATGGCACACCTCCTGCGTGAAGGGTTCAACTACAACTTGGGAGTTTACCTTACAAATGCAAACAAGACAACCTAATTGTACCCTTATACATATTAATCTGAAATTAAAATAATATAATGAAGGTGTATCAAACCCCATTACTTGGCAAACATGAAGGTATAGATCTAGGCATCAGCACAAAGCAGATTCAGAACTCTAAACCTCACTGGCACTGACAGGGACCCATGAGTTGCATGTCTAGAAATGAAAAACTAGCTTAGGACAGTCTTTCCTGAAAATTCCTTACTAGGATTCTCACCATACACAAGGCAGTGTCCCAACCCCTCAGGCCTACTCTCAAGAGTTCCCCACACGACTCTGAACTGCCCATCTGGCCACACCCCCACCACCATCCCTTGCGACAAACATGTCCTTTCCTCTTTTGCATCCTTATAAAAGCAATTCCACTCCTCCTTTCAGGCCTATCCTTCCAGCTTTGCTTAAAGATCCACTTAGTTTCTATTGATCTCATCAGACCTTATAGTCATCACCATTTCTGGGAAGCCTTTTGTGCCTCCATGATTTGGTTTGCTTGCTTTCCACCTGACAGACCTAGCCACCTCTCTTCTGTGTCCCCATGGCTCACTCCATCTCTTCAACTCTGAGTTCATGCTTCAGGTAGTCCTCACTGGTTTCATCAGACCCTGCACCTCCTGGGATGTAGCTCCTGAGGGCAGAGAGAATGCGTATATTCTACTCTGCACTGCCAGTGCCTAGGACAGGATCTGGCATGTACCTGGCTGTCAAATGTTTGTGGAAGAAAGAAATTCAGAAAATCTGTCTTGTACTTCTCATTTAGCCTCAACATACTGCTGTGTATCTCCCCATGGCAGACTGGCTTTGGTGTCAAAATGAACCTGGTTTGAAATTCAGTTCTATCACTTAAGGCCATGGGTGACCTTTTACAAATTGTTTAACCTACTTATATCTCAATGTCTTCACTGTAAAATGAGGCTAACAAAGCTCTCAGGAATGTTGTAAAGATAACAAGATACATACAGAAAGCACTTAGCACCATGATTGCTACTTAGTACCTAATGATACATGATAGATGGCATACTTTCCCGAATTAGAACGTAAGCTCCTGGGGAGTTTGTATTTGCACATGGTTGTAAAATGCAACATAATACCATACACATGATAGGTTACTTCAGAAAGTTCTGTCTAAGGAGTATGTCTAAACTCTTGAATATGAATGCTCCTTTTAAATGAATGCATTAAAAGCTGCTATTTCTAAAATGTTTTACTAACGATATACCTTTAGAGTTCCAGTAACCCTCAAGTTCCATATACCTTTAGGATTTATATAAATTATTAGTCTTGATTATGAAAAGGTTGAGATAGGCTTTCTTGTCTTTCCCTGACACTCAGTTACTTAGTTTTACATCTATTTTGTTTGCTGTATCTATGTTAACTTAGCTATTTTGCAAATATGGAATAAGAGAGGGTGAAAAAAATGCTCGTACTCCACTGTACTTTGCAAAGGAAATTATTTCCATAGGCTACAGAAATAACTTATTTGGATTACTTCAATTAGTTCTAATACAAAACATTGCCACCACTTCATTAATCAGCCGCTTGTGAGGATTACTTTTCCAAGAAGTCTTTTTGGTAATTTGATTAGAAAGAATGGTGGTGCACATTATCATGATTCAGTATGTCCATCAAGTAGACAATTTACAGCAAGTTCTTGATAACGACGGGCTTAAAAAAACACAGTAATTTCTTCATTGCAGAATCCTATTTTTTTGTGTGAAGATGAAGTTATTTTTCAAAGTCTTTGGCAACACACGTTGCTGAATAAGCATCAGGAAATATTTCAGTGCATTAAGAGGCATTTCACTCTTTCCCTCTCCCTACAGACAACCCCCCCATGAATGATGCAGTAATTAAAACCTAATTATTATCTTCATTTTAAACAAAACCTAAAGTGAATACCAATTAATAACAACATACTAATGAGCATCTGCTGTGATGAAATTGAATATGAATGTGCTGCAAATTTCGGGTAATTTATTTTTTTTAGGGGAAGTGCCACTGGTCGTATTCTGCTGTTAGAAGATTATATAGAATGTACACCATTTTCTATCAGTCATTCTGCACATGGCAATTTCCATTGGAGGAGACAGGGCTGGCTTCAATACTGTAGATGTTGAAATATCCAAATATTGGTCAGGGGGCCTTCACTGAGACTGAGGACAATTCGAGGACTCTACCTTGAATTTACTGCCTCCCTTCTAAAGGCTTTCTTTTTTAATGTCATAGTTCTAGGTTCAATTGCCCCCCCCCAAAAAAGATTAAATTTGTCCTCTGACATGTCAGAATGTATCAGCCCCCAATACATATTTAAATACAAATTTCAAATGGAAGAAACAATAATAAAAAATAAAGAGTTTTAAGTTATCACTTTGGATTCCACTGAAACCTTAAGACGGTCCAGAAATTTTTAAGCTGAAGAAACTCTTGAAGTCTGGAAGTATTAAGGAAAGCAAGTTCAGATTTATTAATAACACCACATCAAGAAGAAAAATGCGGAGACAGATGAAGCTCTGTATATTATAGCTTCAAATTCCGTATCTATTGTATGAATGGGTAGAACCAGATTAGCGGTTATTAAAATGTGTTGCATTTGTGTGCCTCAGCTGCTTCTCAAATATTTGATTCTATTTTCATCTATTAAATTATATATTCATTAAAAAAGTTAAAAGACACACTCACATGTGTTAAACATCAACTTTTAAGGCCCCAATATATTAACTGGTGTTCTCACTTACAGACTTGAAAAATATAAATGCTATCAAGTTAAAATAAATATGTATATTGCTAGAAATATCATTTATCCTTTTATAGATGGCAGTTCTACATAAAATCTTGGAAAGAAAAGGTTTTCTGGATTAGATAAGTCCCAGAATTTCTTTTCAGATCTAAATTAGATGAAAAACTGCTTTACTTTGTTTTCATATTGGCAAAAACAGCCACTGGTCCTTTTTCCCTAGCACATATTTGATTAAATATATACATATATATCTTTTTTTTTTGAGACAGTCTTGCTTTGTCACCCTTGGTAGAGTGCTGTGCTGTCACAGCTCACAGCAACCTCAAACTCTTGGGCTTACGCTATTCTTTTACTTCAGCCTCTCGAGTAGCTGGGACTATGGGCGCCCACCACAATACCTGGCTATTTTTTAGAGATAGGGTCTTACTTTTGCTCAGGCTAGTCTCAAACTCCTGAGCTCAAGCAATCTACCTGCCTTGGCCTCCCAACTGCTGGGATTAAGGTGTGACCCAACGCACCAGGCCATATATATCTTATTAAAATAAAAATTCTCTATTTCTTCCTAACCTACCCCTATCTATAAAAAAAATGGTCAGCTTTCTAATTTTTCAATAACGGGTACCTAAAGGCTTGTGACAAGCAAATATCAACAGTTACTAAAAATAAATGAACATAACTACTATAAATAAATTGGAATAACATTTAAGATGAAAACTTAACCTTTTAATTGGACCTGGATGTTAAGGTGAACTCTGAGTCGGGTGACATCTCAGAACAAGTTACGGTTCAGATGAAGAAGTAGGACAAGGTTGTCATGGCTGATTCCTGCCTGAAGCCACAAGGATGTTAGTCAAAGTCACCCTACTATCATACCATGAATCATCTGTTCTCATCCAAAAGACACTGTTCATTCATTCAACACTGAGAATCTACTACATGCCAGACACTACTCTAGCTGCTAGGGCTACATCAGAGGAAAAGGCACAAACACTATAAAATCACAGGAGTTTAAGATTCTGATGTGGGGGTACATTCTCCAACACTGTACCACAGTTAAATGTGGATATTTCCATTTATCCACTCCTTCCCTCATGTCTATCATTGTCTTTTATATTTTTTAATGGCACGTATTATCTTTCATTTTCTAACAGATTTGTGCATTTTAGTTCTGATACTATACTGACAGATCTTTGATGGTTATATCCTTTTTATGATTCCTGATAATATTTTTATCAATATGCCTGTCCAATGACTATTTATTGAATTACACTGCTAACTGGTTATGATAAACCAAAAATTCATGCATATACTTGTATAGCACATAATCTTTTTCAAGGGGGTTGATTTTCCCACAGCTCTGTAAGGTTGGAGAAACCAGGATTATTTTCTTTCTTACAGAGTTCACCAAGGTGAAGTCATCTGTTCATAATTTCAAATCTGGTCAGTGAAAGAGGTAGCTATGGTCAGTTCAAAGACCTCTTAGAAAACTGGTGCAGTCAAATTAGAATGACTATTCACAGCTAGAATCAAGAAGGCTGCAGGTTTTTATAGGCAAACAACATCTCACATCTTGGCATGAAATGTTGGTCTAAAATCAAGTGAGATAACATAGATTCCACATATGCTATTGAATACTGACAGAGACTTCTTGAATGCTATATGTGTGTTAAATCACACTATGTTAAAGAAGGGACTTAATAGATTAATATTCATTTGACACTTTCTACTTTTCAGATCACTCTCCTTTGCATTAAGCTTTCTCTCATTTGATCTTTGATATGTGAACTAGCTATTTGGATTATCCTCATTTTACAGATAAGAAAGCCAAGACTCCAAGAAGAAGAAACATCAGGGAATTTATGTAACAAAGGACACGAAAGATCTCTATAAAGAGAATTATGAAACTGAGAAAAGAAATAGCTGAAGATGTTAACAAATGGAAAAACATACCATGCTCATGGCTGGAAAGAATCAACTTTGGTAAAATGTCCATACTACCCAAAACAATTTACAAATTTAATGCAATCCCTATCAAAGTAGCACCATCATACTTTAAAGATCTGGAAAAAATAGTACTTCGTTTTATACAGAACCAGAAAAAACCTTGAATAGCCAAGACATTACTCAGAAATAAAACAAATCAGGAGGAATCACACTATCAGACTTCAGACTATACTACAAGTCTATAGTGATCAAAACAGCATGATATTGGCACAAAAATAGAGAGGTAAATGTATGGAACAGAATTGAGAACCAAGAAATGAACCCAGACATTTATTGGCATTTGATCTTTGATAAGCTCATAAAAAATATGAATTGGGGAAAAGATTCCCTATTAACAAATGGTGCTGGGAGAATTGGCTGGCAATTCGTAGAAGACTGAAACTGGACCCACACCTTTCACCATTAACAAAAATTGACTCTCAATGGATAAAAGATTTAAACTTAAGACATGAAACTATAAAACTACTAGAAGAAAGTGCAGGGAAAACACTCAAAGAAATTGGCCTGGGTGAATATTTTATGAGGAGGACGCTCTAGGCAATTGAGGCAACACCAAAAATACACTACTGGGATCTGATCAAACTAAAAACCTTTTGCACAGCCAAGAACACAGTAAGTAAAACAAGCAGACAGCCCTTAGAATGGGAGAGGATATTTGTAGGTTATGCTTCTGACAAAGGTTTGATAACCATAATCCACAGAGAACTCAAACTAA